>PVLA01008651.1:0-85844 GCA_004027455.1 Hydrochoerus hydrochaeris
TTTTTTTTTTTTTTTTTTCTTTTTTGAGACACAGGGTCTTGCCGTGTGGTCCAGTGCTGGAATTACAGTCAGGTGCCACCATACCTGTCTCTCTTTTTTGGTGCTGGGGATCGAACTCATGACCTTTTGTTTGCCAGGCGAGCACTTACACCACTGAGCTAAATCCCCAGCCCTCTCTTTTTTTAAATTACTTAATTTTTGGTGAGGAATGGCCAATTGCATATTTGTTAGAATCAAAGGAAAAGCTCCCCACTGGCGATGGAGGGGTGCTCCCTCTGGCAGGTGCCCTCAGTTCTGCTGGGAACGAATGTGCCAGGGCGCAGGGTGCTCTGGCTTGCAGCCTCTGCTGTCTGAAAGGCAGGCTGCTTCCTCCTTTCTTGGAAGATCCCTTTTCCTTTGCTTGTCTTGGCCTCCGTCACGGATTGAGGAGGTTTCTGTGCTGCTTACCTTTCCGACTCCTCGTCACCCAGTTGCACTTACGGTGGACGCGTCCTCTCTTCCATGTTGACCTCGGCGGCACCGTGCTGGGCCAGCGGCAGCAATGCTGCCCGCAGCGCCCTTACACGCACCTCTTCTCTGTGCCCCGCGTCCTTGGGAATCCACTTGCTCACACTCTCCACTCCTCCATCTCCCTTTGTCGGTTCTGCTGCCTGCGTTTGACCCCTTCTTTCCAGGGAAGCTCCAGTCAGTGTTGCTGGATTCGTCCTGCACAGAATGCTTTCTGTGCCCTCGTTTTTTCATCTAAAATGATGGTGATTGTGGTAGCAGACTTTAGTGAGTGCAAGTAAAATTTCAGAGTTGGTATGTTTCACAGGCTTAAAAGAGTTCTCAGTATTTGTTAAAAACTCAATAAATTTAGGCTCTTTCTGTCTTGCATTTCTTTAGTTTCTCATACTACTGCCAAAGTGATCTTTCAGAAATAGGCATCAGATCATGTCACTTCTTAAAAAAATATTCGAGATAAACTCCAAACTCCTAGTTGGGTGTGGTGGTGCATACCTGTAATCTTGACACTGGAAGGCTGAGGCAGAAGGATTACAAGTTCCAAGTCCAGCTGGGGCAATTTAGTGACTTAGCAAGACCCTATCTCAGAATAGAAAAGGGTATAAGGTATGTTTGAAAAATGGGATTATTGTTTTGTTTTGTTTAAGACAGGATCTGTCTATTTCAGACTGGCTGTGAACTCACTTTGTAGCTCAGGCTGGTCTTGAACTTGTAGAGAACCTCCTGCCTCAGCCTCCTGAGTGCTGAGATTACAGGCAAATGCCACCAGGCCCACCTAACCAGTTCATTACAGTGAGAGACACATGGCCGTTAATGGGGGAGCTGGTACCAGGAATCAAACTCAGGAATCACGTGTTGCCATCAACCCCCTCACAGAGCTGCCCTTCTCTCTGAGCACACGAACCCTGGCGTTCCTGTCATGCTCTGAAGCAGTTCCGGAAGTGTTCTGTGCACACCCTCAGTGGCAGTGTCGTGGCTGCCTTGATGTCTTTCCTGAGTTTAAACTGCTAGAAGGGCCAGAGTCGCACAGCGCCAGGTCTGGTGGGCAACGGGAGGCGTGCACCGCATGCTGTCTTCACGCCCGCCTCTGTCACAAGGGCACTGGACAGCAGTGCTCGCCACCCTGTGTCTGACCCGGCCCTGTGAGGACACGGACTCCAGAGCCACTTCCGGGTGTGGCAGGAGCTGCGGGACAAGGGTGGCCAGTGCAAGGGAAGTGTTCTGAGGGGGCTTAGTGGCCGTGTCTTTTACTGTGATGTTTCAGTTTTAATTTAAACATTGATTGTGTTGTTCAGTTAGACCACCCAGCTCTGTCCAAAGGTTTGGACTCAGTCCCTGGTACGACCAAAAATAATTTTTGAAACTCTCTGTTGTCTCGTATCTCCAGCTTTTCTTTATTCTTAGAAATTAGAAAGTCCTAGGGTGATTTTTTTTTTCTTACTCTTTGAAGCTCAGTTGAAAAGAAAAAACCGCAAAAAGTCCAGGTGGCACCTGGGCACCATAACCAAGCGGAGGAAGGTTTCCCAGGGCAGAGACGACAGCCAGAGCGATACGGAGGAAGCTCCAGACACCAGCGCAGACCAGAATGAGCATGGGAACACCGGAGAGTCTTCCACAGATGAAAACGAAAAGGAACTGCTTGCCTCCGAGAGCAGAGCCAAACTGGGGGATCGAGGCTGCAGTGCCCGCACTTCCGAGAGCAGGCTGGAGGCCAGGAAGGCTGCGGCCTGCTTAGAATGGAGGAAAGAGAGGATTGTTTGCAACGGACATGCATCTGGCTCTCCGATGATAGATGATGAAAATAAAATGAAAGGTAAGTCTGAGTTACAAGACATTTCACTGAGAGGTTCTACACTGTGAATTACAAAGCGGTTTGTTGTGTTTTGTGTGGCTTTCAGAGTATAGATGTACTCTTTAGTTACCTTTGAACTAGTCAATCTCTGTTTCCTTAATGACCCTTAGCCCTGAACAGCCCCAGGTTGTGGGTCCCCAGATCACCCAGGTAGGACGCTCAGCCTGGTAGCCCGTGCACTCGGGTAGAGATGCAGGGGTGCACTGCTGCCGGATTGGAGCCCAGAGCTGCGGTGTGCAGTTCAGAGCCCTGGCCAGCGCCGCTCCTGTTCAGGGTGGGCGGGCGGGCGGATTCAGGTGCTGACTACTGAGTGATGCAGAGCAGCCCCTGGCCACCCCTGCCGCCCGCCCCTGCTTGCAGTCAGTTCAGGAGGCTTCTTAAGTCCTCCTGGGTCAGAACCGTCTTCATTTGCATCCCCTTGGGCCTTTGGCAGTAGATTTCTTTGGATTTTGGAGGAGCTGGGAGTGTAGCTCAGTGGTCCAGCACCTGTCTAGGATGCTCGAGGACTTTCAGTGCTGCCCCCCCAATAAAAAGATTCGTTTGGATTTTGGAAAGTGTAGCATTATTTTATCATACAAAAAAACAGTAGCAGAGTCCAGAACGTGTTGGAAAGAGGCATTGACTACGTGAGTTCAAACGTGAGCAGTTGTGGAAGCAGCCGACAGGGCTGTGTCCCTTCTGATGTGGATGCTTGCTGGGCGTGGTAGGACATGGCTGTGAGTTCAAGGGCAGCTTGGGCCACAGAGTGAGTTCAGGGCCAGCCTGAATTATGCAGGAAGACTGTCTCAGAAAACACGTTCGGTGGTGTCACCAGGGGACCAAGTGCAGGCCTCGTAGGGACAGGATCGCTCCACCACTGAGCCGCTTTCCCAGCCTGCTCTGGCTTCTTTGAATACTAATCCTCTGCTGATTCATGGGTTTTATTTGGAATCAGAATTGTTTGATTTTTCTGAAGTCATCACTTTTTTACCTTTAGGTGAGTATTAAGAGGGACAGTGCTCAGGTATTGGGAAATTCTTGTCCTGGCTCTTAGAATAATGAGATACGTGATCCTAAAAAGTCTGTGTTTCTTCACCTCATTTTTCTCATTTATGACTGAATAAATTGCTCTGGACCAAGGATCTGTGAACTTGTTCTCGTATAACCAAGTTATTAAGCCACAATTGTAAACTTCAGTGAATCGTTTTTCTGGAAATGTGGTCTTGCTCACGCAGTCCTGGCGGGCCTCAGGCTTCAGCACTCCTTCCTCTTCCTGCTGGGCACCACCACACCTGACTGGCAGCTCTGCATCGCCTACACATCATTTCTGTGGCCCGAATGATAATATTTAAGTTTTGTTTTTAGAAACATGCGTCCTGCGGATGACTCGAGCCAGACGCTGCCAGGTGGAGCAGCAGCAGCTCATCAGCGTGGAGAAGGCGCTGGCGATCCTCTCCCGGCCTACACCTGTGCTCGTGGTGGACCACGAGCGACTGAGAGTGAGTCACTGGGAGCCCGATGCCACGCGCGCCAGGACCAAGGCAGGCTGGCAGTGCGGGGGCCGCGTGGGAAGCAAAAGCTCCTGCTGTTGGCTTCCTTGCCTGCCTGGGAGTGGTAGCCAGGGCTGCATGACCAAGCACCAGGGGAGCAGAGCTGGGTGACTGGAGCCTGAGCGCCTGGCAGAGGCCAGCTGTTCCCCTAGCCAGGAGTGCCAGTGTGTCAGAGGGAGGTCTCTTGGCTGCAGGAGCTGTTGTGTTCTGATCAGCTCTGCCTCAGTGACAGTGCCATCCATGCTGGCTGCTCCTCAGGAGGAAGCCTCCCTGCCGGGTCCCTTCAGGAGGGTGTGGCCCAGATCGCCCTTAGAAACCGCCCCACTGAGGAAGTGGGTCTTGCACAGTTCACCGCCTCCTCGGGTGGAAAGGTAGCAATCCCAAGGTGCTGGGCTGTCGGAAGGCCCCTCCCGGCTCTCTCCTCCAGGTGCAGGCGGGTCACACAGTCAGTCCCAGCCGGCCGGTCGCTGACACTCCTTGCAGGCCCTTTCTGTGGTGACTCAGTCCGCCAGAGGAGGGCCACATGCAGGACCTCGCCTGCCGGGCTGGGTGCACATGCATACACTTGGAGGTAGCTAACATGTTCATTTATTGTTTGTTTGTTTGTTTGTTTGTTTGTTTGTTTGTTTTGAAACAGAGTCTGGCTCTGTAGTTCACCTGGCTCTGAATTTACAGTGTAATCCAGGTTGGCCTCCAAATTGAAGGAATCCTCCTGCCTCAGGCTCCAGAATGCTGGGATTATATGTAGGAGCTACTGTGTGTGGCTTGATTTATAGTTTTTAACATATTTAACCAACTCCTTGTTCTCATTCCTTATTTTGTTTTGTTCTTTTTGAGTAAACTCAAGGCCTTCCATCTACAGCTTTTTTTTTTTTTTTTTTTTTAGCTGTTTTGGCATTCTTCCTGCCTCAGCCTCCCAGGGTGCTGGAATTACAGCCATGTGCTGCCACTCCCATCTCCCCATACCTTGTTTTTGTCTATTAGCATTTTAGTGGATTTTTACACAATTGTGGTGCCTTGTCCTAATAGGCAACACATGAAATACTGTAGAAAGTCAGTGACTCTTATTTCAGTCCTGAGGGAAAAACACCTAGTTGGAAAATTCTGAAAACAAAACAAACAAACCCTGAAGTGGTAAAGTAATAGTTCACCATTTAGATAGGTAGTACCTTTTTTAGTTTCACATAATGGAATTAGTTGAATTAGTTATACAGTTGAACTGCCATAAAGTACACAGCAGAAGTTACTTTTCTTCCTCTATTGTTTGTTTTTTTGTTTTAGTGATAGGAATCGAACTCAGGACTCATTTGCCAAGCAGGCGCCATGCTGCCAAGCTGTATCCCTGGCCCCTCTTCCTCTATTCTAATTTGATAGTACTTTTAAATTCATCTAGAGATTTCGGGGGTGCAGTGGGGGGATGGTTTGAACCAGGGTCTCACCATATTTCCCTGCTGATAAGACCAGGTTTTGTTTTAACTTTGCTCAGAAGACGCAGTAGGCATCGTTTTCAGGACCGTGTGCACTTCTGTGTTCAGCGATCCGCCTTTGCTCCCACACAGGCCCGTCCACATGTGTCCTAATTCCAAACTCGTACCTCAGCCGACTGTCCCACAGCCCCTTCCTGCAGCACCGCGGCCGGCTCTCCTGCACTTTCACACGCCCCTCAGATGAGCCTCCCCTCCTGGCCGCGTGGCTGTGGCAGAGCCCGGGTGACAACGCTGTGCTGTCGCTGTGGGTGACCCCACCCCAAGTTCTTCACCCGGCTGAACCTCCTGCAGGCCGGGCTTCACAGTTTCCATTAGATCCGTGTCCCCGGGGACTCAGGAGACAGGGCAGCAGCAGAAATGACAGACATCACGGGGACGGTCCCCACAAAAGTGGTGAAACATTGCAGGCACCAGAACTCAGAAGACAGTCATTTCACACCAGTGCATTGAGTACGTCTGTCACAGCACACACACTCGGAATGGTGCGGATTCATAGCAGACACAGCCACGTTACTGGTGGTCAGCTGTGCACAGCATTAGTACATTGTGTCTGTCCTCCAGCTGGTCGTCCAGCAGGAAGTCTCAGGTTCATTTGTGTGTAGAGGCATTTAACTCTAGGCCACAGGTGCCCATATGAACATTTAGAAATACTTAGTTATAATTTATATTATTTAAATATTAATGTCGGTAATTTTTTAAGTATGTTATGGTCAAGTATATCTGTCATGTTTATATTGCAAGCATCTGAAAAATTATGTTAAGGCTTATTTTTCAGTTAGGTCTTATTTTCAGAAAAATGCCACGGTTCAAGCTGACCTTGAACTCACTTTGTACCCAGGCCAGCCTCCCTGGTACTAGGTTATCGGTGTGTGCCACCACACCCAACAGTTATCAATAGCGTTTATAGCCAGAATTGAAATTAGCAGAATCCTGTACTGTGGTTTTTAAGGACTGGCATTATCAGGCCAAAGGCCGGGATCACAGAATAATGGTAACTTTAGGTCCATTTGTGACGGAACTAGCTGTCTGAACAAGCCTGAGTCCTGAGTTAGATCCCCACTGCCAGAGGTACTGACTACATGACAAAGACAAACACCTGCCCACCCCATCCCCTTGGATGGTTGGCCTGCCCTCCTCCTGGCTTGGATGCTAAGAGTGCCTCAGCTTTACTGTCAGCTTCTCCCAAGGAATTGATCTCGCACTCACAAACGCTTCCGTTTTGCTTTAGAATCTTCTGAAGACTGTTGTTAGCAAAAGTAAAGACTACAATATATTTCAACTGGAAAATCTGTACGCAGTCATCAGCCAGTGCATTTATCAGCATCGCAAGGACTACGATAAAACGGCGCTTATTCAGGTACACTATTCCTGATGGATTTGAAGGATGGACAGCTCTTCA
This sequence comes from Hydrochoerus hydrochaeris, assembly GCA_004027455.1. Classification (NCBI taxonomy): domain Eukaryota; kingdom Metazoa; phylum Chordata; class Mammalia; order Rodentia; family Hydrochaeridae; genus Hydrochoerus; species Hydrochoerus hydrochaeris. Next base: position 6,772 of record PVLA01008651.1, read on the forward strand.
TCTGATTTTGTTTGATTTGCTTTGTTTTTTGAGACAGATTCTTGCCAGTGTAGTTTTAATGGGGAATGAATTCACTATGTAGTCCAGGCTGGCTTCAAACTCATGGAGATACGTCAGCCTCAATCTCCTGAGTGCTTGGGATTACAGGTTGTGTGCCACCACCCAGCTACAGATAGGGGTTTTGATTTGGTTTGGGTTTTTTGTTTTTGTTTTTATTTTGGTCTTTTTTAGACCTGGTGTCATATGCAGTCCAGGCTGGCGTTGAAGTTATTCTCCTGCCTCAAATCCCCCAGTGCTGGGATAGTGGGCGTGTGCCAACACACCTGGGCTCAGCTAGGTTTTTAAAACAGATCTGCTACTAGTCTTTTTTTGTACTGGGAATTGATTTGGGACCATGTGCTTGCCAGGCAGGCACTTGTGCCACTGAGCTGTACCCCAGCCCCAGACCTACTCGTCTTTCCTCAGTCTTACTTTATAGACATTATTAAAGTGCTAATTTTGGAAAATATGTATGATTTTAAAGTATGTATGATAGTACTTATTACCACTAATCTGCAAGGTGTACAGTGTGACCTGCCATGCATATGATATAAAGCCCCATCATCAGTAAAAGTCTATTTGAAAGTCTTATATACTGAGCACAATTTTCATTTTCAGTGTTATATATTTATGTAAGTATTATTTTTAAGAGTGCTTATTGGGGACAAATAATGAAAATACATCTGATTTTTTCATGTTAAAACTGACTTTTTCTCTTTCCTATCCTTTGTGTAGGAAATGGAGCAAGAAGTAGTAAACTTCAGGTGTTCTGCATCGTGACGTCTTTGCATCGAGTGTTTTATATTCGGTTTCTATTTAATTTGCTTCTGATACGCCCACAGAGTACTGATGCCAGATGAAATCCTGCGTCTTAAAGGAAAAGATTCAAACGGGGAAATGCGCTTCATTTTCCTGATAGCCGTGTCGTGTGTAAGGTAACTGACAGATTTGGTGAGCCTGTTTGGGCAAGGCACTGTAGCAGTAGCTGAAGTTGAGCCAGCTCGTAATAAAGTTATTTTGCTGACTGACGCTTCGTGGTACTGAAGGTGATCAGCAGCATTTCAGCTTCTCGAGTAAAGCACTTTCCCCTTCCTGTCTCTCTGCTCTGTGTCCACCTTGGGCTCCCTCACTGGCCCCGAGAGCCAGAGGCTGAGTCATGGCTCACGAGCCGCACCACGCCCTCTTGCCAAAACCGAGTGGCCTTGGATAAGCATCTTTATAATTCTAATATGACTTAATGAAGATTTTTTTTTTTGGCTTTTATGAATACATACAAAACAAATGTGTAACTACCTTGCTAATAGACTTTAATAGCACACAATTTTGTATTTGAAAAGCATTTATATCTTTCTATAATTGTGTGTAGATTATATTCTATAGATATCTTTTGTATACAAATACATAAATATAAAATACTGTGTTGCCAATACCAAAAATATATTTCTTAAAGCTAAAGCCATTGCCTCCGTATGAGATTCTTTTTGGTGGCGGGGGGGGGGGTAGACATTTAATCTGTAATAGCTCCTGTTGGAAACCTTGTTTGCAAAGCCTGGGGAACAGTGGTGTCAAATAAGGGACTGTGTGTTTCTGTGGCAGTGGCAGCTGTACTGGGTGCAGACACGGGACCTGCGTGTGCAGAGGGTGGAGACCACAGCCAGGTGCTGCCCAGCCCAGCAGCCTAGGTTTTGATGCAGTTGGGAGACTGAGCTGCCTTTGTTACTGACTGATCAGCTGGTAGTTAAAGCTTTCTAAACCCAGCAATTTGGGGACTTTAATTAGTAGGTACTCTTACATAATCCATGAAGAAATGCTGGTTGCTGAGAACAACCGTGTCTATGTGGATATCGGTAGAGATATACATATTCATACTAATTTTTTTAGCTTTATTATAACTTATTCTTCCAGATGCATCTTTTATAACTAGGACTTCATTTTCTGTATACTGTTTTTATAATAAATTTGAAAGGTGGAAATTTCTGGTTTTTTTATTTTAAAGCATATTAAAGATAATTCAGTGCAGAACATGAAAACTGCTGTTGCATATGTCACTGCCCACAGTTGACGGTGCTGTGGAGCTGCCGGCCAAGGTGGTGATGCCCAGGGATGAGCTGTTTGGGGGTTGCTTATGAGACTGTCCTGGCAACCAGGTCTCAAAAAATAGAAAGTTAAAAAAAAAAAAATGCTGCTGACACAGGAATGTTTACACAGCAGGCGTTCTTCAGCCACTGATACTGAAGGATTCACCGTCCTGCCGGTGCCGTCCTCTCTGCAGATCCCTAAAGTGATGTGTACATCTGTGTGAGAGTTTTAAAATCCTGTTGAAATTGAAAAGTTAGGCTAGGTGTGGTGGCGCATGCCTGTAATCCTAGCACTCAGGAGGCTGAGACAGGAGGATTGCTGCTGCAAGTTCAAGCCCAAAATGAATTCAAGGCCAGCCTGAACTACATAGTGAAACCCTGTCTCGAAAAAAAAGAAACTGCAAAGTTAGGGTAGAATACCCCCACCCCTCACCCCAAGATGAAGACTGTCAGGAGCAATAAGGAAAAAAAGGGTTATTTATTATCCACATGGGAAAGGAGGTGAAGACACCTGTAATCACAGATTACCTGGAGTTGTACGTAAAAAGTCCTAAAGAATTCACAAACACACACAAACCTGTTAGCACCAATAAATGAATTAAGCAGAGTTAACAGGATAGAAAATCAGTACAAAAAATCAATTATATTTCTGTACATTATTAGCAGTATCTAATCCAAGAAGAAACAGAAAGCAATTTTACTTGTAGCATCTAAAACAAACAGCAAAAAGGTGCTGGATTTTCTTTAAATCCATTTTATTTCAAAGAAACTTCAAAACATCCATCGGGGCAACATCAGTACGTACATTGCACATTGTCATCCCCAAATCAGTCACCCAGAGCACCAGACATCAGCATTGAACTGTTCAAACAACACCAGCACAGATCTTTGTCTTCAGTGAACTCGGAGAAATCAGTAATGCAACTGTCTTAACTATTTTCTATATACTTACGTTTCTGCTCACAGTAGTGAGACAAAGTTTAGACATGTCTGATTTACTTACGAGTATGTTCTCAAGTTGCAGCAGTTTACCTATAAAAGTCTCCAGTTTGTCCTTTATGGCTGAGTAATACACCATTGTATAAAAATACCACATTTTTTTTATCCATTCCTCAGTCAGTGGGCATTTATGTTGTTTGTAAAATCCAGCTATTACAAACTGTACTGCTATAAACATGGGTGCACAAATATCGCTGTGGTATGATTTTAATTTTTTTGAGAAGATACCCAGAAGGGGAGTAGCTTGGTCAAATGGGACTTCCAATCCTAGATTTTTGAGGAATCTCCACCCTGACTTCCACAGTGGTTGCACCAGTCTACATTCCCACCAACAGTGGAGAAGGCTTCCTTTTTCCCCACAGCCCCTCCAGCATTTGTTACTGCTTGGTTTCTTGATAACAGCCATTCTTTCTGGATGAGGTAGAATCTCAGTGGTGTTGAACATTTTTTCACATATTTTTTTGTTATTCATATTTCTTCATCTGAGAAGTGTGTATTCATCTCAGATGCCCATTTTTGGATTGGGTTTCTAAATCTGGGAAGACTGATTTTTTTTTTCTTTTTTTTTATTTTTAAAGTAGTAAAATACCACAGAACAAGACTGAACAAAGCCAATTGAGACAGTGCAGTGAAATTGGTACAGAACTTCACAGCAGGTTACTGGGATAACAGTAATAGGTACCATAGTATATCTCGTTTTCTTCACAATAGTTGTTCTTTCAATCAGGTATATCAAAATCAAAGGTAATATCAAAATCAAAGGTAATACAAAACATTATAGAACTCACCAAAACAATACTGAATAGAGCAATACCATTAATCAGAACAAAGCAAAACTGATAAAAAATATTTGCCTTCAAAGGGATGGTAGGAGGAAATCCCCCTTATTTGCTATATTGCATATAGTCAGCCTCACAAGAGATGCTCAGATCTCTGGCTCCGCACTTGCTAACGGGGTGGGGGATGGATGTTTGAATCTCAACCTGCACGCTGGTAAGTTCTCAGCCACTTATCAGGGTGGTAAGCTGGTTGCTTGGTTTCCCAGCACCCTAAGTTCCAACATGGCATGGATCTCCGGAGACACTGATGGTTCTCTCCCTGGGGGGCCACAGCCACTTACCGGGGCCTCGAGCCAGCTGCCTGGTTCCTGAGCACCCTAAGTTCCAACATGGTGCGAATCTCAGGAGATGATGGTTCTTGCCCTGGGGCTTTTTTTTTTTTTTTTCTTTATATGTTCTTGATAGTAATCCTTTGTTGAAGTACAGCTGGTAAACATTTTCTCCCATGGCATAAGTTGTCTTCACTTCATTAGTGGTTTCTCTTGCTGTGCAAAAGCTTTCCAGTAGTTGATTCTTTGTGATAGTTCCTGTGCAGTAGGAATTTTGTTTATAAAGTCTTTGTCTACACCAGTGTCTTCAAAACTTCTACTTACTGTGTCTTCCAGCAGATTTAATGTTTGTTTTAATATTAAAATCTTTGATCCATTCCAGTTTTAGCTTAGTACATGATGAAAGATATGGGTCCAGTTTTAATCTTCGGCATGTGTAGAGCCAGTTTTTTCACGGTGCTGGGTTTATACAGGAACTATAAAATTGCTGGAAGACCCTGATTGACATGTTTTGAAATTTTGTTTTTTTCTTGAAATAAAATAGATTTTTAACAAAATTGCTGAAAGAAAAAAAAACAAGTAAACAAACATACTTAGTTACGGATTAGAAGACAGAGTGTTGGTGAATGGCAGTGACCCTGAGAGCAGTGTTCTACAGCTTCAGTCTCCTGAAAAATGGGGAGATTAGTTCTAGAGCTCACGAAGAATTGCATGGTACTGCAAGTAGCCACCAAAAATGAATCTTGAAAAACCACTTCACTTAATTTTGAAACTTACACAAAGCTACACTAATCAAAGAAGCGTGGTGCCTGCATAAGGCTGGACATAGAGAAATCCAGGAAACCAGCTGATGGCCATTTGGTTTTTTATTTTGTTGCTGTGTTTTTTCATTTAATTGACTTATGGATTCCGGGAATCAAACTGAGGACTTTATATTTACCAGGCAGATGCTGTACCACTGAGCTAATTCCCCAGCCCAGTTTTTTTGTTTTGTTTTTGTTGTCACTTTTCTTTTTTGGGGGGAGGTTTGTTTTGTTTTGTGGGGTTTTGGAGCCATGTCCTCGATGTGTAGTTCAGGCCAGCCTTGCGCTCACTGCATGCCCTCTGCTGGCCTCAAACCGCTCTCAGCTGGGTCTCCAAAGTGCTGGGATTACAGGCCTGTGCCACCACACCTGGCCTGATGGATTGATTTTTTTTTTTTTTTTAATTTGTTTGGTACCGAAAATCAAACTCAGGACTTCGAGCTTGCCAGCCAGGCACTGATGCTGCAGAGCTAAATCCCCAGCCCTGATCGATTTTTCACAAGAATGCCCAAGTTCATGAAATGGGGAAAGGGCAGTCTTCAAAAGTAGTGTTTTTTTAATGGTGCTTGAACAACTCTGTATCCACATTTAAAAAGTGAAGTTAGATCGTTACCTCATACCCTATAAAAACAAAATCAAAGGCCTAAACAGTGCTAAAAATAAAAATTATAGGGGAAAACAAAAGCAAACCCTCATGGCGTTGGATTTACCAAGGATTTCAGACATTCACCACCAAAAACACTACCAGCAAAAGAACTGGGTTGGGCTGGACTTTATCAGAGTTGTTTTATTTGTTTATTCATTTATTTTGTACCAGGGATTGAGCTCACAATTGGGCGTGTTGGGCAGGCGTTTAGACCACTGCCCTAACTCTGGACCTCATCAGAGTTTCCAAGCTGTGTCACGATTTTAAAGCTGTATGTTTTATTATGAAGGACACTTGATGCAAAACAACCCAGCTGTCTTACTAGGGTTCTCTAGAGGAACAGAATCAGTAGAAGATGCATGACCATGCAAGGAGGTGCACTAGGCAGCCTGCAGGTACTCTGCAGCAAGGTCTCCCAGGACCATCCCCAACGTCTCTGGTAATCCAGCCATGAGTTTTCCCGGTGGGAGGGTCTTAGTTACTTTACCTTGCTGAGACAAAATACCTGACGCCCAAAATTAGGGAAGAGAAGGTTTATTTCTTACAGTTTTAGAGGTTTCAGTCTATACTCAGTCTGCTCCAAGGCAGGATGGCATAGGCAGGGGCAGCCCTTTAGGCTACCCCAAACCGCAAAACACCAACCACACAAGAGCGAGAAGACACACCTTCTTCCTCTAGGTACACTGTATACTGGCCCAGCCCCTGGGCAGGTATAGCACTCACACCACCAATGTGGACACTAGACAGCGAACCAATCACAAAGGCTAGATTCAGCTGCTTCCATAATTGCATGAGGCTTGTGAGGGGCCACTGACATAAACCATGACAAAGGGAAAACCATTGCTGGAGAGGGAGAGGGTATGAACAATGCCCCGAGGTGAAGAAGAGTCATTATGCTTACAACCTTGCACATTTCTGTGTCCATGTCAGGCATATTATTGATCAGGAGATTTTCTGTGAGTTGTGGAGATTTGGGACCATCTTTATCCCAGGGATAATCTGGTTCCAGCTTCCTCCAGCTTTGTCGGCTAGCTGCCTTCTGTCTTCCAGGTAAAACCTCCCTCCGTTTCCCTTCTGTAAGACTCACCAGGATACAGCAGGACAGCCTCACACCTAAACATCCGTAATCTCATCTAACATACAGATTCCAGAGATTACAACAAAGATCTTTTGGGAGGTCGTTTTGAGCCTACCACAAACGTACGCAAAATATAAACTGTGAAGACATCATATTCCCGCCCACCCTGCAGCATCCCTGTACCACCTGAAAATCCAATTTTGCTCAACTCATACTTGAAGCTACTACTTTCTCTACCAATCCTTGGGAGTGTTTGTTTTTACAACACTGGAGTCATCATTAATGGGCCTTACTAAAAAACTCCTCTTTAGAAAATGGCTCTGACTGCTTTCCTTCCTCCCCCATTTCCATCTGGTCACCGTCCCAGACCACAAACTAGGGATGACTTGCATCTGTATGTCGACCTTGCTGTGCAAGATGACTTTGAGAGTTCCAGCCATTTGATGCACACAAATGCGCAACCCCCCCCCCCCCAAGAAGGCAGAGGGAAGCACAGAAAGCCAGGAAGCGCTGTCACCCGTCCCCTTCCAAAAGCTCTTCTACAAATCATGCACACATCCCTGTGTCTCATTGGCCAGCACTTGGTCATTTGGCTACAGTGGAAATAAACACGGTCATGTTCCAGCTGAAAGCACGGCCCACAGCCCTCTTAGGAGGAACAAGAGACTGGAGCAAGAATGGGTATTTCAGGGTGGCACCTGGCAGTCTTTTCCTCAGTGTTCTAACAGGTTTCTGCCTCTGCAGTATCCAACGTGGGCCTCAACCACACTGCTCGGCTGGAGTAAGAAACACCTGCCAGATTAGGAAAGCAGAGTTCTGGGTGTCCGTGGACTCCAAACTGAGGGAGAGACCTACCCAGACTGCGGGTAGCACCAACAATAGGCGTGTAGCCCGGATGGAATAGAGAAGAGAAAAAAGAAAGAGTCCATTTCGAGCAGGCATCTGCTACCATCGCCTTCAGCTGTCAATCTCACGTAATCGACCTTCAGCTCAGACTTGCACCAAGGACTCTGCAGGAGTTTCCAGGCCTCTACCTTGGCCTGGTACCACATCCCAGATCTCTCTTGTTCTGTGGCTCCCAACTTCTTGGGGCCCAGCCACTCCCAGTCCTCCTGCTCGGCAGCACAGAAGGCTGCCATGGACTCCTGTCTCTCATCCTGTGGCAGCAGATGTGTTCTGGCCCCTCTGACCTGAAAGTTACCCAGTAAATCTCCTTGCAGTCCACACAAGCCAGCCACCCTCAGTAGAGGTGCAGCCGGGAAGGGGAGGGGGGAGTGGCGCAAGCCAGCCAGGATGCCTGCAGTCACACGGCGCATGGAGAGTCGGCAGCAGGGATGATGCCAGCTCTCCAGACTGGCGCAGCTGCTGTTCCACCCATGCATTGCAGAAAGGATTGAGTGTGTGTTGCCACCACGTGGTCACCTGGGACTTGGTAATAAGCGCTTATTAAAAAGTATGAAATGTATCTGTTACAGCCCTGATTGCTGCTGGACCAATCATCGGTGATCTTGGTATTTCCTTATGTGTGGCGAAGATCCTTATTCACACCTGTAACTTCATTGTGCATGCTCTAGGAGATTCTCCTGAGGACAAAGACCCTGTCTTTGTACAGCTGGAAACAAAAGTGCACATAGACGTTCACTGAACAACATGTTAAAACCAAAGATACAAACAGTCAAATGTTGGAGGGTTGTGTGTGTCTAGAGGTGCCAGAGGTGAACAGGGCGGCCTGACCCCCCAGGTGGGCCTTCCTCAGAGGAGGGGAGGTCGTGGTGAGAGTGACTAGAGAAGTGAAGGCAGTGTTCGGTCCATTTTGTTTTGTTTTGTTTTTTATCATGTTTACGTGAAGGAGGGTTTCTCTCTTTGGAGCAGAAGATGGGGGCTGACTGGAGTCAGGCACGGCGGTAGCAGAAAGCCTCCCTTGGACTGTTCGTGCCGGGGCCGGAGACCGCTGTTGGCAGGTCAAACGCACTTCTGTCTTCTGGAGTCTCCCATGAGACACTGACCCGGGCAACAGAGTACATGGATTTCTTGACGCATTTTTCTCTCCACCTGTTCTGACGTGATAGTTACATGTGTTTCCTTTTCTGTCTTCTATCACTGTATTATTATTATTATATCTGTTTTGTGGCCCTAGAGATTTAGCCCAGGGCCTTGCTCATGTCAGTCAGATGTTCTACCGCTGTGTTCCACCTCCAGCCCTGTTTTCTGTAATGTGATTGCTTTAGATGAGTCTTCCTGTGTCGCCCAGGCTGGTTTCAAACCCCTGGACTCATGATTCTCCCACTTTGGATGAGTAGCTGGACTCCAGGCACATGTCGCTCCACGCAGCTTCCAAGCCCTGTCTTCTAAACATTTTAATGGCTGGGTGTGGTAACCCATGCCCACAGTCCCAGCACCCAGGCTGAGGCAGGAGGAACCCTTGAGTTCAAGGCCAGCCTGGACTACAGAGTGAGTTCAAGGCCACCCTGCGCTACCTAGCGTGACCCCATCTCAAACAAACAAACAAAAAGTGGCAAGTTCTTCTGTCCTAACCTTGGTCTTTCTCCTGGGATCTTACTCTGCACTCTCCAGATGTTCTTTCTCTGAAGACTAACTGCCATTCACAGAGCATCACTCTCAGTTTCCCTTTCCAGGCTGTGTCACTTCTCTGAGCCAGGACCAACATATGCTGTTCTTCCCGACCTCTGCTGCTCCTCCTAGTCTCTGGCAGCGACAATAAACCCTGCCATGTTTGCCCCTGTGCTGAGGCATAGAGCTCGGCTCCCCTCAGCTCTCAGCTGTCACCAAGCCCTGCCCGGCTTCCTCCCCCGGGTCCTGCCTGCCTGCAGTCACGCCTGACCATGCCCGAGTCTCCTCTGCTGCAGGCACCTCCCGTGGGCCCCTTCCCTGCCCCACTCCACTGCCCTCCACCCCGTAGCCAGGGGATTGTTAGAGCGCTCGGGGTTTTATCACTGCTTTATTCCTCCAGTGCTGCCCTCTGAAGACCCTCATGCCACGGGCGTCTCCACCTGTGCCCTCTTCTGGTCCAGGACATCTCAGCAGCACTGGGCAATTTCCCTTTCGTCTCTGGACTTCTTCATGTTGCTTCCTGGATCTTTTTCATCTATTATACTCCTGTCCTGCAGTTCTCAGTATAAGGTCACTACCCTAGAGACCCTTTCCTGCCTTTCTCAACTCAAATGAGAATCCCTGTTTTAATTTCTTGTGTTTTGTTTTGTTTTTGAGTCATGGTCTCACTATGTAATTCAGGCTGAACTTGAACTCACTATGTAGTCGAGGCTGGCCTTGAACTCTTCACAATTCTCCTGCCTCATTCTCCTGAGGGCTGAGATTATAGGCATCACTCTTGGTTTAATCTCATTTAACGCCCAGTATTCTTACATTATGACACATTTCATAATTTTTAAATATTTTTAAAATATTTAAAAATTTAAATTCAATATTTTAAAAATATTTAATGTTTGTCTTACCATAAAGTCATAGGCTCTTTAGGGTCAAGAGCTACGTTTATAGTTATAGGTCCAGCACCTACTGCACTGGGTACACAGTTGACACTAACAGTGGGTTTAACGCCTGGGTACATATGTAAGGAGAGAAGAGATTAAGAGAGCAGGAGAGAAAGGCAGGAGGTTCCTAGGAAGTGGAGGGCGTAGTGTGACAGAGGAAAACCCAAACTTCAGAATAGCAGAGTAGGACCCAGTTAGTGGGCTGGCATGTGACTCAGTGGTACAGCATTTCCCAGCATGCTCCAAGCCCTGGCTTTGATCCCTAGAACTGGGGAGGGAGACAAGCTGAAAGTGTTCCCAGCTGTGTGGGAGGCTGAGCTGGACTGTCACCAGTTCAAAGCCAGCCTGTGCATCTCAGACTCCATCTAAAAAACTTAATTTTTTTTAAGATATAAAACCACCTTTAGTATAATTTTAGAAGCCTCTTCAGTAAGATTTATTTTTCTCATGTCAAGGCTGTGAAGGACAGATTTTTAGTTTGGTACAGTCTGAGCTGTGTAAGTCAGCAAAGTAATCGTGGAATGAGCTGGAAGGTCGTAGGGGTTTGGTTTCGTTTTTTACCAGTTCTGGGAAAATACCAAAGAAATGCTGTATTTACGCCTAGGTAATGACGAAAGACACAGGCAGCCTCTGTTAAACCGCTGGGTTCTAAAGGGGAGCTTCCTGTGGGCGGGGCTCAGTGCTCTCCTGGCTGTGCCAGGCCCTGGGTTTAATCCCTGGTACAGAAAAACAACAGCAAATGCCAGATGGGTTTCATTTGGTTAACATTCTTGGGTTGGAAGTAACAGAAATTCTTTCTAACTTGAGCAAAAAAGCTCATTTTTGAAAGGCTGTAAATTACCTTGCGCATGATCAGAAAAACCAAGTTGAAGGAAGCAAAGCAGCTCTAGCAGGGTGACTGCCAAAGCCAAATCACCCAGGCTGCGCTGCTTCCAGGTCTCCACCTCCCCTCACCCCCAAAGAGAGCCGGTTTGGACCTGATGTCCACGCTGCCCTGATCAGAGGCCCAGGTCACATATGTGGGGCAGCAGAGTGTGGGACTCGCATAGTAAGCACGGCAGCCAGGCCAGGGCGTCCTGTCCCAAGGCCAGCATAGCCAGGGCTCAGGGACATCATTCCTGACTGCGTCGGAGCCAGCTGTCTGCTCGCCTTGTGTGCGATTTACACGCTGCGTCTCGTGCTAACCCTCACAGAGGCCCCGAGGCCTGGTAGGAAGGGTCTAGTATCATTTTGATTTTACAAACAAGGACACAGACAGCTAGATGAAGCCGTTTACTCATTGTCTTACCTAAGTGTCAGAAGCAGGGCTCCAAGCAGGTCTGATCAAAACATATGTATATATATATATATATATATATATATATATATATATATATAATTTTTTTCCCAAGGATCGCATTTACAGCCTCGCACTTGCCAGGCAGGTGTTTATGCTGCTGAGCTAAATCCCCAGCCCTATATTCTCTTTTCTGAGACAGGGTCTCACTGCGTGGTTCTAGCTGGCTCTGAACTCACTATGGAGCCCAGGGTGGCCTCGAACTCAGCAATCCTCCTGCCTCAGCCTCCCTAGTGCTGGGATAACAGATGTGCACCACCACACCTGGCAGGACCCCTTAGTGTTAACCTGATGTCTTGAGCAGACACTGCAGGTACCCCACACATTCCCCTGGGTGTTCGGTCTTCTGGTATTAGCCGATGGCCACCTCCGCCAGCCTTGCTAACCTGCGCCTGAGGCTTTGCCCCTGTTCTGCCGTCTAAGGCATCAGGGAGCACACACCTCTGCACAGCTGCATTGAGCAAGAGATGGGCATGGGCGGTGCCGGCGGCCTCCTCCCCTGCCGACAGAGCGGCCGGCAAGTGTGCTGTGCCCCTCTGTGGGGCCAAGGCCCCAGGGCAGTGCCTGCCCTGTGTCCCTTCCTCTGCCCACCCTACCACCCTCTTCCCAGGGGAGCCCAACCAGACACTCCTTTATAAAACCAAAGTGGGAAGAGAAATGCCCTGACAGTATTATGTTTTTCTTACTCTCTCAGCTATTGAAACTCACAAACCAGCATTAATGTCCTCCAACAACACTTTTATTGTGATGGTGTGATGATTTTATTTTCAAATTTCTTTCAGTTTTAAAGATGGTTGTATTTTGTAGCAATGCTATGGGTTTTCTGAACGTTGCTTTTAAGAGGAAAAAGTGTTCAGGCTGTGTAATTTTAGTGTGCAAAAGTTGGAAATGAAATCACTCCATTTGAGCCATTGACTCTGCCAGCAACCGAGGCCTGGCGGGGAGGCAGGGTCAGCACTTAGCATGCAGTGCGCGCGCTCTCAGGGGTCAGCCAGCCGCCTTCGGGACACACACTGCATCCAGATGGCTGAGCACGCAGGGCACAGGGGACTCCCACACTTCAGGGATCACAGAGGGCCGATGTGGGGACCCAGGACCTGGGCTGCTGAGGGCCACCGGCGCTGGCGTGAACTTCACCCAGCTTGAAGACTGACAGGGGTGGAGGGAACTGAGCCTCTAGCAATAGATAATGTATTCATGAAATAATTTGGAAACTGATTACATGTGATGAATCTTAATTACAGCCATTTATTGTGGTGGATAGTTAGGAAAATCAGGGTCTTAAAAAGAGGCAAGCTTTTGCTTTAATTATTTAGGAAGAAAAATAAGTTATCTCCAATCTTACGTTCTGCAATTATTTTTTTCACTCGGTTTACATGTTTTATATTTAGGATCACAGCATATGTGTCTTTTCTGTTTCTTGCTTAATTTTTTTCAAAGTCTCTTTCTCAGCCCCACAAGGGAGGAAATGTAAATGGCCACTACAACCCAAACGAATTCCCTCTTTTCTTTTGAACCTTCACCTCACAGCTTTGGCTTGAAATATAACCTCTAAAACGCTAGCTAAATGAAAATGTCTGCTGGACAAGACAGGCACCAACTAAGCTTGGAGGAGAGGAAACAGATAACATTTTCTTTCACAGAATAACAGCCAGTTTTCAAATATACTAACATGCTGGTGACAGTGGTGAGGACAGGGAAAACAATGGATTGCTTTGTCTATTTTTAAAAATAGTGATTGTGCTCCTCTGGAATAAAAATAATTTACAAAAAATTAACAATTGCTTTTAGTTATGAAATCTGAAAGCCAAAAAATCAGAAGAATGTGTTTGTACATCTGAACTGAAAAATTATGTACCCCTTAAATTTTTATACTGTCCCTCAACCACATAGCAGCAAGTATATTTTACAAGAGCTGTTCAAAGTCTGCAGAGGTGCCTGCATGATCAGAAGGAGGGTTTCATGTTTGGAGGTGATATAAGCATAGTGTACAGTGGCATCTCGGGTCACGAACAATTTCTTCCACAGTTCTGGTCACAAACCAAGCTGAATGAGAACAATCAAATTCAGTGGTTAGGTTCAATGTTGACTTTATCAGGAAATTTTATTCAGTTCTTGTCCAGTTTGGTTTGCAACCAGGATTGTAGAAAGAGTTAAGGCCATGCACTGAGACACAGTCTCAGTGTACTTTTCACCCAGCTATCACACGGGAAGGAAAGAAATGGAGGTAGATTACAAACTGAGAAGTTAACCTAGTAAGAAGTCCAACCTAGTTGGCCTGTCTTACAATTTAAAACATTGAAGAAATGAGATCATGGTAGTTAAACCACATTACAAATGACAAGATCCTGTAAGTTATTATTTGGGTGTTTTAAGAAGAATCATGAAGATAGGGACTGTGCCTGTCTTGCTCCATAAATATTCCCTGGACTTGTGTATATATGGGCCTACATACTAATATGGAAGGCATTAGGACAGAGAAAAATGAGGGGTGTCTTTGCCTTGCAGAGAGGTGGTAAACAGCAAACTATGCTAGAGTGGCCCCAACCCTACATTTCAGCATGCCTCTGCACACCTAGTTTTCTTAAGGCTCAGTAAAGAGTCTCCATTTCAGTTTGCCTCCTACTTTCTTTATTATCCAAGGCACAGAAAGATGGATTTACCATGCACTGGTAAAGGGGTCAAACAGGTTTCAGTCTTCTGGGACACAACGTCCAGAAATGGTGCCTCTTGGTGAGATAACGTGGCAGGGACCTTTGCTCCCCACTAAGACATCGATGTGTTCTCCCAGCTTCCTGGGTGTGGCCAGAAGGAGGCCACCTGGAAGGAAGTGGCCCTGGGGCATCCTGGAAGCCTTGAGGAGTGAGAATAAACTTTGGGTTAAGCCTTGGGTGTTTGGGGTTTGTTACAGCTGCAGAGCTCAATCTGGTCTAACAGAGGCCATACGTTCACATGGTGGTTGCTGACTCTGCGGTGGAAGAATCCATGTGCAGGTAGGTCTGTGAAATTTGCTTTAAAAGGTGCTCAACAGTGCAGGTATCTTTCTTTTTCGCTGCTGGCTTCCTCTACAAAGCCAAGCCCAGGGAAAAGTCCAGTCCAACTCCAGGACCACTCAACCCCACTGGTTCTGCTACCCAGAGTATTTGTACTTGGCTTCTACCAACTGGAACAAGCCAGTCCTCCAAGCCTCATTTTCTGACCTATAAAACAGGGGGTGTAGTACCACAATTTATAGGATTCTCTTGAAAAATTATATTCTATTGTAGAGCACAACCTTGACCTCGGAGCATGGCCTTTAACAAAATACAAATAAAAAGATGACTAAATCCCACCCTAAACCAAATAATGGGGGTGAGACTGGGCATAGTTATTTTTCCAAAGCACAAGGCAAAAATTCTGTTGTTTAATGTCCAATGGAATCCATTGGTTTAAGCAACACAAACACAAATAAAATGCTGTTTGTTTGCGTGAAAGCTTATATATAATGAAGAATTTAAGGGCTAGGGATTTAGCTCAGTGGCATAAGTGCCTGCCTGGCAAGTGTGAGGTTGTGAGTTTGATACTCGGTGAAGAAGAAGGAGAAGAAGGAGAAGAAGGAGAAGAAGAAGAAGAAGAACAATGGCAAACCTTTTAGAGCATTCAATGATGTCAACAGCCCACTACAGCAATTGTGCCATAGGTTTGCCACTGCTGTTTTAAAATAAAGACTTCACAATATAAAAAACCTTCAAGTTTATTAATGGGTGTGGAGCTATAAAAAGGCTTCTTCATAAATTACAAACACAGAAAATAAATAAGTAGTTACTAGCTACTTCTCAGGGACTGAAGAACATTTCTACATGTGGCCTGTGGTTAAGCTTACCAATGACACCTAGGAACAGACAGACCGACATTGTGGCTCCTGTGCCTAGTGATGGTAGTGTTTCTGTGGGTACAGGATGACTGCATCTCTCCAACATTCCAAAGCTAGAGTCCTAACCCTGGGACCTTCACAGTGGCAGTGTCTGGAGACGGGATCTTTGCAGAGCTAGTTGGATGAAATGAGGTGGCAGAGGAGGGCTAATCCTGGGTGACTCTGTCCATAGAAGAAGGCGGAGTTTGAAACTTGATGTATATGTACAAAGGAGCAATAGCATGAAAAATACAGAGAGAAGGTAGCCGTCCACAAGTCAAGCCAAGAGGCCTGTACCTCGCAGCTTTGGGAAGGAGCCCACCCTGCGAAAACCTTGATAATGGACTTGTGGTTTAGGGCCATCCCTCCATGAATGCACCTGATCTTCTCTGACTCTTAGCCTCCAAAACTGGGAGAAAAATTAATTTCTGCTGTTTAAGGCACCCAGCCGATGACAGCTTTGGTTTTTTTTTTTTTTTTTTTTTTTTGGTACCAGGGATCAAACTCACGACCTCGAGTTTATCAAGCAGGCACTTATGCCACTGAGCTAAATCTCCAGCCCCACAATGATAGCTTTTTATAGCAGCCCTAGGTGAAGTACCTGTGAGAGACCCAAAGCATTAGTGAGAAAAATAGCCACCATGCCCTACTTTACCAAGAGACGTTCTGGAGGAGGATGCGTATTTATAGGTCCCTGAAGTTGAGTACTCTGACTATTGGACAGAAGGTCATTTCAAATATGAGAGAAGGCTGCATTTGTCCAAGAAAGGTGACTCACTGTGTGTGCGGGCGCACGGGCCCTGATGCCTGCACGGAGCTGCCGTGTCCCCTCGAGACTGCCGTGGCCTTTTTGTTGTGGTGCTGGGAGCAGAACCTAGAGCCTCGTGGATGCTACAACAGCACTGAGCTACACCCCAGTTTAGGCCCAACCTGATCTTCAAAGAAGACACATGCTAGACCAATCAAATCATTTCCTTAGATTTTGGAGTCTGGGCACTGAGATGTGGCTACACAGCTCTCATGGACAGAGCTCCAGAGCTGCACTGGGCCTCTGCGGAGGCCACTTGCCTGGGCCTGTTCTAGAGTCTTAAAGGGAGTCAGGAGAGGACGGAGCAGGCCTAAGGCATGAACCAGGACACTGGCTCCTGAGCTGAGCTAGCTTAGCGGGTTTCCACACCCACAGCCAGAAATGTTGACTGCAACACCTGAAATCTAGAGTGAGGGAATAGGGGACAACATTCTTCTCCAAGGGGCCACTTAAAATCCACCTCCTCCCTTGTCTGTACGAATTCCTAAGACTCAGGCTGGGAGGCCCTAAAAGACATCCTTAGTGTCAGCACGGCTAATATTTGCTGAGAAATCAGGAAGAGCCAGACTTTCTGCATCAGCCGTCAACCTCTTGACATAGGACTCAAACGTGGTAACATTATCTTCATTTCACACATGAGTAAAAGCAGACATAATACAGATCAAAAACTGCCTTCAGTTACTGTATTAGCATTCCATTGCTGGAACCAAGGGCCTGACACCCACAATTTAAAGAAGGAAAGGTTCAGTTTGGCTTTGGTTTCAGTCCGTAGTTAGTGGCTGCAAAGCAGAAATATCATGGTGGAATGCTGGGAGCCGCTGAAGCTGGAGACGGATCACATGTGTGGGGCTAAAGCAAGGCCAGCCCCGAAAACACAGAGACCAAGCAAGCTATGTAAACAAGTCGTTCCAGCACCAAGAAGGTGGGCGCCCAGGCCTGCCAGGCAATGGGGTGCTAGGCAGAGGGGCTGAAACTGACATCATCTTTCCCAGGATATAAATACAGGTGCTACAGTGGCTGAGCAGTTCCTTTCCTCCCATCAGGAGGATAAGGGCTCCACCTGACCCCAGCCTTGTCCTTTCTTTGTTTTTCTCATCCTCTCCCCGATCCTTAACCTCGGCAACCTCAGAAGCTGCACTGGGTAGGGGCAGTGGCACAGGAAGGTGCTCACCAGATGCCAGCCAGGAGGCAGAGAAATGTCACCCTCCAAAGGCATGCTCCCCGGGACCTTCCTGCCATCGCTTCCTAACGATACACTCAACTACAAACTTACCAATGCATTAACCCATTGGTAAGGTTAGTGCTTCCTGATCTAATCACTTTCTAGAAGCTCTACCTCTGAACATGTGAGCAATCTGGGAGACATTTTGTTTTGTGCTTTTTTTTGAGACAGGGTCTCACTAGGCAGTTCAGGCTGGACTCAAACTCATTATATAGCCCAGGCTGGCCTCGAACTCACTGTGATCCTCCTGCCCCAGCTCCTGAGTGCTGGGATTACAGATATGCATCACAATACCTGACAGGGAGATATTTTTTATCTAAACTGTAACAGTCACATAGTATGGTAAATAGTGACAGAAATGTCACAAACCTCATCCTTTGTATTGTGACATAGCAGCTGCTGCATCGGTAGAGACTGGATCATGTTCCAAAGTGGCATGGGCCAGTTAGCTGTGGCTGAAATGTGTCAGCTCTGAGCCAAAGCTCCAAAATGTCTTCAAGGCTGCATGCAGCTTCTTGGAATCCTATGTCTGCATGGGATATTCCACAGGAAGATGGGCAAGCACGGCCTGGCCATCCATGTGAACAACAGCCGGCCAGCCTGAGGTGCTGGGATGGAGGCCAGTGGGTGAGCCAGCCGTGGCATATGAATACAGCTCCCTTGGACAGGCAGCCGCTAGACAGCCTCCTGCTGACCACACAGGGGTATGTCCATCCCCCATCAGCCAAACCTGATCCAGATCATCAGAACCACATAACTTACCCACGGACCCCAGAATTAAAGAACTGTTAAGTTTTTTAATCTGCTAAATTTTGGTGGCTTTGTTATGAAGCAACTGCTACTTGATACAAAGTAGCAAATAACAGAGGATCAAGGATTTTGACTTCAGTGCTAGTGAAATATCTTACTAAGTTTTCTCTTAATTGTAAGCATTTAGGTCAATATTTCTCACAGTCTGCAGCTCATGCACATAAAGGTTACTGGCTAAGTACAAATTCATCATCTCATCCAGGACCCTTGAATTCCACTCTCTTGGGAGGGGGTTCTAAGAATCTATTTTTCAACAAAGTTCCCTGTTAATTTTCATGTACATTAAACACTGCTACTTAGACTTCTCTGCTAAGACTTTTCAACACAGTGAATCATTACATTTTCTCATTCTAGTGTGACTTTCCAATTGCAAGTTCCCTAAGATTTCAGATCAAAAGGGATATACCACAGTATGGTATAAGTACTGTTCCTCTGTAATCCCAGTTACCTGAAAGGCTTAGACAGGAAAATCTCAGTTTGAGCTCAGCCCGGGCAAATTAGTGAAACCTATTTCAGAGTTTAAGAAAGGGCTGAGAATATAGCTCAGAAGCATACTTGCCTAGCATGCTTGAGGCCCTAAACTTGGTCCCTCAAGTCATACGCATACACACAGACACACACACACACAGACACATACAGACACAAAGCTACACCATCACTTTTTTCCAGATGCTACTGGCACTTAGAACTTTTTATTCATAGGTCATTTCCTACAAATATATGTAATTTATTTATTGTTGTTGTTGTTCCAAAGGTGGAAGAGGTTCTGAAGAGCAAAATGCCATGGTTTTGAAAACCTTCTGAACAACTTTTTTTTTTTTGTACCAGGGATTGAACTCATGACATTGTGCTTGCCAGGTGAGTGCTTATACCACTCAGCTAAATCCCTGGCCCTTGAACAACTTATTTTTAACGGTACTGAAGTTTTGCCATACTAGTCTGTGTATGACAAATTGCAAAACATATGCATTTAAAAAAAATGTAAACTCTTACTTTGCCAATCCATGGATAAAAAATTACTTTTGGAGCTGCGCAGCTGTTAAAATCAGCCATATTTACAATTTTTATAAATGAGCTTATTTTAATAAAAACAAGATACTCTGTGAGCATGATCTCTAAACAGATTTATGTGGGCTGGCACAATCTGCTATGCTAAACATATAGGCATATTGCTTAAAGTCTGCAGCCGTTTTTTTCAAGTGGTGGTTAAGTCTTGCTTTGTACAGAGATATCAAATAACTTGGCAGCATTTCTGCCAAGGACACTGTTCTCTGCACTGTACTATGGAATTATTTTCCTGAACAAAACTGCCCTGCAGGCCTGACCCTAAATTGGGAGGACTCTGGGCTGCCAACATGGCCAGTGAACCAAGCAGACAACTTCTAGCGAGGAGACCATGAACTGCTGCCAAAGAAGAGGAGGAGGAGGACAGAAAGGGAGAAGCAAGGCAGGGAGGAAAGGAAGAGGGAGAGGGAGAAAAAGAGAGGAAAGGGGAAGGAGAGAGACAGGCAGACAGACAGAGGCAGAGAAAGTTGTCTTCATCATAGGCGGGAATCCCTGAAGGTCTCCCTGTCTCTTCTTGATCTCTTCTCGCCTTTCACTTTGATGCATTTTATGCTCGATTGTGAACTCCTAAAAGACAAGAAGACAGGGGGCCTTTCAGGCCCTTGGATTCTATATCCTTGATTCAACCAGTTGTGGATGGAAAATTTTGGGGGCGGGAGGGTGCATTCATATTGAACATGCATAGGCTTTTTTGACATTATTCCTGAAACAATACAGTGGAAGAACGGTTTGCATTGTACTGACATTGTGTTGGGAATTATAAGTAATCCAGAGATAATTCAAAGCACACAGGAGGATGCTTGGAGGTTATAAGCAATTCTGCGTCACTTCCCACAGCGGACTCCTTAGACCGTGGTACCCTGGAGGGTCTAGAAGAATCTTCCTTTGATACCAAGGAATGTCTCTGTGGCCTAACTCGGCTGCACATTTCCCAAAGTGCTTGGCATAAAAAGTGGTTAAATGCAAAGACAAATGCACAAAACTAAACCAAAACAAAAAAGAATTGTGCACTGGAATCACTTGCTTCCTTTGGAAACGCGTCCCAGGCAGAGGTCTCCGCGGGCAGGGGCGGCCCCCCACCCCGCGGGCTGAAACCAGGCGGCTCGGTCGTGGGCTCTGTCCGGTGCGGAGTCCGCGCGGGGGAAGCACGCGATTTTGTTGACACCAGTGGCCTCTCGACGTTCCGTGCACAAGTGACGCTCGGGCCCGGCTCGGCCGGCTCCCGGGCTGGGGGCGCCTTCTCTGTGGGCTCTGTCCCGCGCGGGCCGGGAGGCGGAGGGCGGCGCGGTAAGCCGTGGCGCCGTCGCTGCTCCGGAGCCCTGCGCTCACGGAGGCGGCGCGGCCTGGCGGGAGCGAACGTCTCGGGCCTCTCCAGCGGCGGCGCTGCAGGTGAGGCCCGAACTCCCGGGGTCCGCGGCGGGGCGGGGCTCCCGGCGCCGGGGCGGGGCCTCCTCGGGGGCGGGGCCTGGCCGACCGGCCCCGGGAGATGCGTTCGGAGGCTAAGGGGCGACGCGGTGGAGGACGGTGAGCCTACTTCTCCCGATCTGGCGGCCACGGCGAGGCGGAGCTCCTGGGAGGCGGAGCTCTCTTCTGGCCTGACCCGAGAGTGCGCCTGGGGACTGACGCCCTCGGGCCTAGAGAACGCCGGCAAGGGGCGTGGCCTCTGCGCGCGGGGGCGGGAATTCTGCGGGAGGGGCGGGGCTTCCGCTGACAGGGGGCGGGACAGCTGCCCACCTCCCGCGGCGCGCCCCTCTGGGTAGCGGCAGGCTGGGTTCCCTGAGCTGTCGGGCGGGCGTGGGAGCTGGCGGCCCGCAGGGTGGGGGAACGTGAAGGCCCCTTCGACTGGCTCTCCCCGCCCTCTCTGGCCCCCGACGGCCACTAGGGCGTGCGTCAGTGCTTGTCCCCTACGCGGGGTCCCTCAGGCCGTTGAGCTCCAAGTCCCGACCGCGGCCCCGCCAAGTGGTTCCGGGTGTAGGGTTCACAGGTCAGAGTTGACTCCCTGAAAAGTGCAGCGGGTTTGAGATGCAAGATGGCGGCGGCGGGGCGCTGAGAGGCGCGGCGGCCCCTGTAGGTAGCGGCCCTGCGCCGGCTCTGGGGTGGGCGCGGGGCGAGGGCCGGCCGTAGGGCTGCGGGGCTGCAGGGCAGTGGAGGAGGCTCTCCAGTAGAGGAGAGACCGGTCGAGCCGCGGGGCCGCGCCTCTCCGGCGGCGGCGGGGACCCGGGCCTGTGGGCGCTGGAGGGTCCGCGGAGCCCTGTCACGCTCTCGGGGTCCTGCAGCCTGGAGGCCCCCGGGCGAGGGCTCCGGAAGGCCGTCTCGGCCCCCTGCAGAAGAGCACACCGACCACTTGGAACTGTGGCGGGCAGTGAGGACGGGTCCCCGGAAGAGGACGCCGCAGGGCCGGAGCGTCCGGGCGCTGTTGGGGTGCAGGGGACTGGGGGCCTGCACCCTGGGATGCGGTCTCCCCGAAGTCGGGAGAGCCCTGCAGCAGCTGAGCGCTGGCTTGGGGATAGAGTCCAGGGTCACCCTTGAGGCAAGGCTGGGCACCCACGCTGAGGGAGGCTCAGAGTTGAGTCTTCAACAACTAGGTTACGACGGGAAGAAGTTCCCGAAGCAGAGTGGAAATGCTGCTATCCCGGTCGGTTGACAGACCGGGGCGGGTGGGCGTGCTGACCCTGGGGAATCGCCACGCTCGGTGCCTGAAGGGGTCCTTGGGCGGGATGAAGGGCTAGGAAGGGTCCATGGCAAAAGGAGGCCTCACGAGATGCTTTCCCGAGGTATTTATACCAAAGTTCCGAGTGAAAGGACTTGACATTCTTTGTTTCAGTACGCCTGCTCTTCTCGTCCCCTCGGTGGGTAACAGTGAAGAAAGAGCAAACAAAACCTCGCAGTAGGAAAGATTCCTTTTGATTTCCTTAGCTCATGTAGTGAGGGATCAAGCCCCGGGGAAGGCGTCCATGGGAGACCTAGGCAGGTAAATTAGGAAACGGGAATGGGAATGGTACAAGAGGAATGTTAGGGATGAGGGATTCCACAGCGCATTTCTGTCATCAGCCTAGCTTTCTAAGAAAAGATGAGAAGAGCTCATCTTTAAGAGAAAAGTGTAAGAAAATAGAGAATCTGTGATGTGGGATTTGAGTAACTTGAAAGAAGCAGCAGCTCCTTTGGAGATTAATAAGAGAGCAAAAAAGGAAAAACCACAAGATGGGCACTCACTGTTAGGGAGGCCGAAGAAGCAGCTCCCCCCCAGGAATAGTAACCATGTGTGAGTGTGTTTGTGTGTGTACAATTATATAAATGCACTTTTACATTTGTTGTTGTTGGCCATTGTTTCTCGGTCTTTGTCTGAAAGCTTTAACTTGTGTTATATAGTGCTACGTGAATTATGTTTCTGAAAAATTGTTCTGAAAAACTCATTTGTTCTTAACTGTTAGTGATGATTAACGAAATTGTTTTGTAACAAAGGTATTGCCATTTGTATATCTGTATATTATTTTAATTTCTAAAGTAACAATTTTGACTCCTGATTTTAAGCAAAAGAAATGTGAGTGTTGCCAATGACAATAATGTGGTAGCATGACATAAAAGAAAAAGAGCTCGCATGAATGTTTTTCCTCTCCTTCCCCCAAGCCTTTTTTTAAGGTTATGAAGACTAATTTTAGCAAAGGAGAATATATAACTTCAATCTTTTTGTTGTAAAAATGACAGTATTTCATTCATCAGTGAATTTTTTGTAGGTATACCTCTTTGTATACTTTGAGAGTCGGGATTAAATGAGAAAAAAAAGTAGGACATGGGTAAGTGTACGACCCATACAGATTTCTTGAGTCATTCTTGTTTTTTCAAAAGATCTTTAATGTCTTTAAAAATGTTTTAAAGGCACAGTTCAAGTAAAAAGTAGCTTACAGATTCATACGTGGAACATTATTATACATACACACTGTTCTTTGGTTTCCTCAAAATGCATGTAGCTCTACTTTTGTATTTGAATCTGAACAAATTAGGCTTGGTGAACTAGAGAGGCATTGATGCCAGATGGTTTGAAAAGATGCTAAAGCTGAAAACATACATACGTGTGCATGGAGATGTGCATGGAGATGTTCGTTAGTAGATTTATTTCCCTTGTAGCAGAGCTTTGTAGTTCACTGGGTTTAAGGGTGGCTCACAAATAATGTAGCAGTAATTTCCCCTTTCATAATACTCGTGAATTCTTTTGTTCAATATGTGTGAATAAAGTTTTATAATTAGTTTATTAATTAATAACAGGTGTGGTGACTCATTGTGAAGGTTTTTTTCCTTTTTGTTACATTTCACATTCACATGATATATTTTCTTATGTTGAGCACAAGTAAGATACTTGAGACATCAAATTATGGGTTTATACTTAATGAAAGTGCTTTTAAAATTAAATTCATCACAAATGGAGCTAGGGAGATAACTTTTTTATTTGTAGAATAATGGATTTAAAAGACTCATTTGAATTTTAACAATTTTAGCTGTTCAATACCAAATCTGGGGTCTTTTTAAACTATTTTTTATTAAATTTTAATTTTTCTTAGTATGTGTTTGCTAGTTTTTAATCTAATGTCAATGCAATTATTCAGGAAACTTTGGACTACCTATTGTATTGTAATGGGTCTAGCTAGTATTATACTTTTCTTTTTTTTTTTTTTTTTGACACAGTGTCACTATGCAGTTCAGGCTGGCCTTGAGCTTTCTTTATAGCCTGGTTTTGAATTTGCAATAATCCTCCTGCCTCAGCCTCCCAAGAGTATTACATATTTTTAAAACCCATCAGAACTATTTATTTATATTTTGGTAGGCCTTTAAGTATCTGAATAAAAATCCTTTTACATAAAACTATGTAATTTCAAAGGTAATATAATTTATATAATTTTTAAAAATTGTCATGCTAGCCTTTGAATAACAGCCAACATTTCTATAATCCTGAAATATTTTATTGTATCCTTGTTGCTTTGATGTATCTGTAGTCATGAGTAACCTGAGATCTGTGCAACTGAAGTTGGTGATTTAGATTGTATATTTGAGTTTATATTTCTGGAGATCTGAATTATATATACAGTTTGTATTTAAGTAAATATTAATACATAAATTTTTATGTAGTTGGCAGGTTTTGTTCTTAAAAGATATTTAATCTTGGGCTGGGGGTTTAGCCGGTTCCAAAAAAAAAAAAAGATATTTAATCTTGGCATTTTATATAATCAGTATCCATAATGTTTTTTTTGTTTTTGTTTTTGTTTTTGCTTTTGATACCGAGGATCGAACTCACTGACCTCATGCTTGCCAGGCAGGTGCTTATGCTGCTGAGCTAGAACCCCGGCCCATAATGTATTTAAGAGGCATAAAGTACACATACAAAGATAAATAATAATTATATACTTTTGGCCTAAATGAATATAATAGTAAATTTTAAAACAGAAGTATTTATGAGTTGGATGTGGTGGTAGATGCTTGTAATCCCAGTGCTCTTGGGAGGGTGAGGTTAGAGGACCTAAATTTGAGTCCAGCCTCAGAACTTAAGAGACTTATTTTGTCTTTGAAAGAGGCAGGGTGTGCTGGGGTTGGAGCTCAGTGCAAACCTCAAAGCAAGAAGAAAAGTATATATGAAGAGTTTCAGAAAAGACATTTTTTTCAAGGAAGTTAGTTGAATAAATCATTTTTCAATCAAGAATTTTTTTTTTTTGCTTTTTTTTTTTTATTATTACTGGGAATCAAATTCAAGACCTTGCAGTTGCCAGGATGGCACTGTACCACTGAGCTAAATCCCTGGACCTTGTTTGCAGTTTTAGATTTAGATTTAAAAAATCATACCAAAGTTTATCTGACAAAACATTAAAGTGGTAGCCAGATCATATACATACTTACCATTTTAAAAAACTAATAGCTCATTAAATTTTCCTGATTTAATGTTCTATGATTTCTGACTTCTCTTTTTTCTTTCCTCAAAGTTTTTATTTTTCTTTTTTGGTTGTCGGAAATAGGAAATTTGGCTATTCCTCAGCACTTTCTTCATGTTTTTCTCCTAATTGATTTCATATTATAGCCTAGTACTGTAAAAAGGAAGTATGCTAAAGCTTCACCGGGTATGGACTAGATTTGAGAGAATGAAGGTTGATAAAAGAATAATTTCTTCTTAATTACTGTAAGATTATTTGTATCAGAGGTTTTTTCAATGAAAAACCCCTTACAAATGTGTCATATAGTAATGATTCATTTTGAAGCTAAACTCAGAGAAAGTGTGTATGTATTAAAATATGATTAATATTTACTTGTTAAAAGGGCCAGGGATTTACCTCAGCTGCACAGTTCTTGTCTGGCAAACTCGAGGTCCTAAATTTGATCCCCAGTACAAAAAAAAAATTGTCAAAGCCAGCTGGTTCTAGCATTATTTAATATGTTCAGAGGTATGAAATGGAAAATAAAATTTATTGGTTGTTACCCAAATTTTAAAATTACATATTTTATAAGTTGTCAACATGTAGCAAATGTCAAACAAAAGGCTTCTTTGGTTATAAAACTTGAACCTAATATCTTAGATCAGAAAAATCTAACATGTTCTTACTAAGTACCAGGAAGTGTTCTAAAACTTTAAGTGTTACTTCTTTCAACCTTCAAACAACCCTGTTAAGTACTGTTATTGCCCCATTTTATAGATGATGGGGTGTAGGCAGACAGCCAAAGTCAGTGCAAGTAAGTTGCAGTGCTAGGTCTCTGTCTACTGCCCAGAACAACTTGTTCTACCTTATTATATAGTGTACATGGTAGAGATGAACTCTTTGATTTTTGAAATTGACCCTTCCTAAATTTTAAAGCATCTGTTGAATTAGAATTGTAGAATTAGGGTAACACCTGAATTGGGACTTGAAACAGCATCAGGTGGTTGTGGTTTTCATTCAGCAGGCTAGACGAGCTCCTCTGCTGCTCTTCTGGTTGCCCTGGGACTTCACCCGTCCTGGCAGATCTTCTCTAGAGACTCATCCCGTAAAATACCCTGCATTTACTGTGTGATTTAAGAATGGATTGAAGTAGGTTACAAATTTTCTACAATATTAATAATTCATTATGGAAAATAACCTCGCAGCTGGCTCCTATCTTCTCTTCTAGTCCACATCTTGTAAATGGATAGCTAAGGAGTGACCAAATAAGAGACTGCAGGAAATGCGGTGGTAGAATCCCCAGCCAAGGAGATAGGGTGCACCACTGGGCCTACCAGGAAAATGCCCTTTTGCTTTTCATGAAAATTTTCACCATGATTCAACTCTACTTAAAAGTATTTTTCTGGAGGATATATTGATGTATGTACATTATTTCTTGACTTAAGAGGGTGCTTTATAAACTTAGATGTAATATCAGCATGCATCAAAAGAAAAAGCATTTTGAGAAATTATCTTACTATATCGTTCATTGTGGTTTGCAGGTAATTGGTGCTTTGAGAACAAAAAAAATGCTTTCATCCTCACAAGTATTTTTTATGGTATTGTAGGAAGAGAAGCAAGTATAGTTTTTATTAAAAGATCCAAGTTGGTTTAACTAATAAATCAATATTGGGTGATACACAAAACATTTTTGAACATTAATCTTAATTTTCAGAGAATTATTTAAATTTTTTTTATTACACAATACCACTGCTTCACAAATGATTATAATGCCATTTGGTACTAGCTTTCTAATAAAAACTAAAGGTTTAAGCACCATTAGATTAGATAAACTCACATGTAGGAGTTGAGCACCTCCAGTGGATTCATCTTTATTGGCTTGTGTTTCAGTATTAGTAATCCTCTCCACTCCAATTAATACACAGTAAATTAGGATACAAGCACTCATGGGTCTGTGTGTATGTGTATAAACTATACTGCTTTCAACTTTGATTAAGTTGTCCTTTAAAACCTTTGTGTGTTGATTTTAATTCCTAATTTCAAAATCTCAATTTTTACATTGCAGGCTTCATACATTCTGATTTTGAAATTTTATAGAAATAGTCTGATCATTTCTTGGTTCTGTAAAGTGTTTAATGCATAGTTTTGAATTTTGTGTTTTCTATCAGTATTGGGTTTGGCATTTAGGCAGTGTTAAATTTTTTTAATGAGAAATAAAAGGAGTTTTTCCAAATTACATTTATTTTTAAAAAGTTGAAGCATAAACTGTAAAATTTCCTTAATCATGTCTGGAATAATAAAATAATTGGTAGTACTTTTTTTTTAATAGGAGAAGACTGATAGGTACTTTGGACCTCTTTATAAGGATGGCCTGAGCTAGACACCTGATTTGAAGGAATGCCCTTCTATTCCAAAGAACAGAATGCTGACGAAGGGATGGCAGGTATGTGTTGTTTTGGAATGATAAAAACTCTGCATAAATATATTCACATTAGTTTCCATGATATTGTATTTAGCTATTGTTTTATTTATTTATTTATTTATTTTTGGCTATCATTTTAAAAGCTTTCTTCAGAAAACAGAGACATGCTTAATACTTTTTTTAAAAATACACTTTCAGGGCTGGAGGTTTAGCTTAGCAGCATAAGTTCCTGCCTGGCAAGTGCAAGGTTGTGAGTTCGATTCCTGGTACAAAAAAAAAAAATTCATGTAAAAAAAAAATACTTTCAAACTTTAGCAACTATAGGTATTGTTGACCACTTTAATTTTTTATTCATGTATTTATTAGTACATGTTTGTAGTACATAATACTTAACATTACTTGGGAGTTGGTACGTATAGAATATATCATTGTTTGTTTGTTTGTTTTTTGAGACAGAGTCTAACTAAATAGTTCAGGCTGACATGTGTCCCACGCTGGCCTGGAACTCATGTTGATCCTCCTGCCTCAGCTTCCTGAGTGCTGGAACTATGGGCATGTGCCACCACACCTGGCTATTTTAATTGCTTTTTTCATTCTCTAGTTCTTCCCTCCCATATCCCTTTATATCTCTCTTTTTTTGTTTTTGATGGAGAATGTGGGCATTATGGGAAATATGTGTGTTATTGATCATCTCAGTGAAAAAAATAGTCTTTCTCAGGGCTGGTCTCTTTGGAGATGTGAAATGTACATCAAGATTATGACCCATTTTAAGAGTAACAGACTTCTGTACAGCACGAATAGGAATTTCCAGTAACAAAGCTAGTACTTTAGAACTTGCCAATAAATCAGGAGAAGGAGGGGCTGAAGATGTAGTTCTATATTACAGTGCTTGCCTAGCACGTGAAAGACCATGGGTTCAGTCCTCGGCACTGCAAAACAAAAAAGAGAAATAAGCAAAGGAACCATTTCCGGTGATAAAAAGAAGTGGACGTTCATAGATAAAACCTAGCAGCACATTGACTCTGCATGTCCTTTGGGATGGTGCAGAACCTGGCCCCTGGCAAGGAGCTCAGAGGTGTGGCAGTTCTGAGCCGGGAGTGTGTTGTGTGGAAATGGGGCTCATGGGATTCAGGGGCACCAGCATCAGTGGTTTGCTTCTTTTTAACTTCTTGCCCACATAATGGCATCCGGAGTTATCATGGAGCAGGCAGCGGTGAGGAGTATTTAGCTTTGACTTCTGAGGAGATGGAACACCAGTTCTTCATCCTCTGCTTGAGACAGGCCTGGATCCAAGGCTCTGAGGCCCCCCTTGGCCCTCTTCCGTGGTGACTTACCCAGCCCACTGCCCTTTTGTCCGTCTCTTGCTCCCTTCCTTTTTTATTGTACATGTTTGTAGTTTATATGGCATTTACATACTGCTTCAATTTTAAAGGAAGCAGCACCACTGAACTTCATAGTAAATCTTATGTGGAATATTTATAATTGATTTTTCAATTAATATTTGCTGAAATCTTCTGTATCAGCTAGGGTACCAGGGGCTGTAATAATAGAGGTAAACAAGATAAATGGATGTCACATTTAGTGTAGGGAAATTGATTCAAAAATTTTACCCTTCTTTTGCTTATTTCCCCCCAAAATGCTTCAAGACTCATAAGCACAATTCCTAAAAATATTTTTATTATGTATTCTATTAAAATAATTATAATTATAAAAATATGATATTGCCAGGGCTGTAGCTCAGCAACACAGTGCCTGCCTAGTAAGCTCAAGATCCTGAGTTCAATTCTCGATACCAAAACAAAAAACAAAACAAAACAAAACAAACTGTCACTTTCCATATATGACACTCATACCTCAGTGATTCGGAAGAAGACTAGGATGAGACTGTCTAAAGTGCCTTCCAAAAGGTGCTTCACCCCTCACACCTGGGGTCAGAGCTGCCCAGAGACATTGTCTGGTGGAGTCTGCTAATCTTTAAAATCCACTTTCTCAGGCAGACAAAAGCAGATAGAAGGGATAGAGTTTCTTAGCCCTTCAGCTTTAATTAGCGTTAGCAAAGGGATCCTCTGAAATCAGATTATCTTTGGCCAGAATTTGTTAGATGCTTTCACTTTTATCACATTCATTCCTGTCTTTATTTATTGTAATACCTGATTTTTTATTGTCTTGACTCTATTTTAGCAATTTGTTAAGATACATCTCTTAGGTAACAAGTTGCCAATAATCTTCAAAAACACTTCCTATGGGTGCAAATTTGTATTATTAAATTCCTAATTTAATTTTTTAAATAACTTGACTATTGTTTCTAAATATGTTTACATTTTAAATGTGCAAATGCCTTAAGTGTGTAAAGATTACCTTACCTCTTTTTTAAAACATGGTAGATACATTTTGTTTTAAATTTGACCCCATTATTCTTTGTTCTTACTGTTATCTCATTGTGATTTTGGTAAATTGTAACTTTTGGTTTGAATAGGAACATGTGAAAAATAAGTATTTTCAGTTGGCTAAATCAAACTCTGACTCAGAGGAAAAAATGAAACTAAACAATAGAAAACCCTCAGGACTCCCAGGGGATGTGCATGAATGCAGGTCCTGAAAATCCCTAAGGTACATATTCTTGCTTCAAAGAACAATTGCATTTAGTTGTTGCTGGGTCAAAACTGACATGAACCTTAAAAACTATGGTATCTTCTAAATTGGTCTTTTAAAAATTTTTTTCTTATTTGACTCAGAATTAATATACAAAACGTTTGCCTTTATTCACATAAAATCTTACCAAAATAACATGTTTTTGTGTCTAATTAGGCCCATATACTGTTATCTGTTAATTATTTAATATGAAGTATAAAACAGCCAGCCAAAAAATGGTTAGAAATTCAGTGCAGTTATAGCTCAGCTTAATTATAAATTTTTTAGGCTTTTTTTTAGTAGTAATCATAGACTCTAAAATTAGCCACTAACTTTTTATAATATTTTGCAGTTAGGACTTTTAAACCTTTTAAGATGAAATAGAACATCATTATAATTTTTATGGGACAGAGTAATAATGGCTCTAAATGAAAATTTGCCTTTGCAATTTTATAAGAACTATGCCTTTCTAAGTTTCATTGCAGGAACAATTGTTTGAATGTTTTTATCTTTATTTCACTTTTAGTCCAAAAATTTAGATTTACACCATTCATACATAAAACAAGCACATTTTAGATAATAACAATTGTTTGTTGAATGTTTATTGGTATATTTTAATAAATGACTATATATTTATTTATTTGCTTATTTTGTGTAACTGGGATTGAACCAAGGCCCTCATTCATTCTGGGCAAGCGTTCTGCTGCCGCACTACACCCTCAGCCTCTTCTCTTTGATAGTGTCTTGCTGAGCTGTCTAGGCTGGTCTGCTGCTTGTGATCCCCCTGCTTCAACCTCCTTAGTAGCTAGGATTGCAACATGTGTCGCTGTTCCAGGCTTGAAATACTTTAGATTACAGGATATTTTAATGTTCCAATGACTAAGAAAAATTTTTATTGGTAAGGATTTTTCCACTGTGAATAATCTACAGTAAAGTGAGCACAATTGTTTTTAATAGCTTTTCCATAAATGACTGTTAAATGAATAATGCATAATATATAGTATAGATATATATTTTAGAATTCTTTTCATCAGATATTAAAGGGGCCCTAATATACACTTTGTTGGGTTCTGGGGCTAAAGTGGAAAGTCAAACAGATATTCTTTATGACCATAAAAGAAGATTTTTATATAAGAACTGCCAAAATTTTTATATTGTAATAAAATAAATTTTGCTTGTATTAAGTCCTTAGAGAAACTTAAATAATTATTTCAGTGAGTTCAGAATCGTAAGTTAGTTGAGAAACATCCTCACATGAAAAGAAGAGCCAGCATATGGGTGGATCCGTAGAAACTGGCTTGGCCAGGTGTGTACGGCATTGAATATGGGTGATTTTTGAAGGCTCTTAGAACCAACCTGACTTCTCAGAGCAGCAGCTCCAAAAACCTCTAAAATGTATCTGAGTGCTGTGTGTACTGAAGGGTTCCTGCTCCTTCTGGAAGAATGTTCTAGGAGGCTGAGACAGGAGGATTGCAGATTCTCAGACCAACCTGGGCAGGTTAGTGAGAACCTGTTGCAAAAATGAAAAATACAGGACTGAGCACGAGTCTCAATGTGAAGGCCCAGAGCTCAGTCCTTAGTACCACAGAATAAACAAAACAAAACAAAACAAAATGAGTAAATATCATACCTAAAATTTCCACCCATTATCTCATGTGAAAACCTCATTTTTTTATACTTCTCATGTAGGCTTTATCCACATGCACAAACATTCCCTCCTATGGTATTATAGTAAATATGCACATTTTGTTCAGAGTCTTTAAAATTTTAAGTTTGGGTAAATGTTTTTCCATGTTCCTTATCCACTATTTTGATTATTTTTTAAAGGTGGCAAGCAATTAATTAATGCATTCAGCGTATTGTTATTATCATTTGGTGAAGGGGATTGAGACAGGGTCTCTGGATAGTCCAGGCTTGCCATTTCTATAAAAAGTCAACTAAGAGGTTTTCAAAAGAATTATTTTTACAGTCTGGACATATGTAGATCATACTTTTTACTGTGTTTTAATTGCAAAGCTATCTAACTAGTCAGTTGTGCAACTGACCTCTAGCCCCTTTTCCAGGCAAATAGTGCAGGGACTCCCAAATTGATTTTTTTCCTCACAAGTCATCAGCATTTATTTCCTGGGGCCTGAGTCACTTAGCTTGGTAGAAAGAGTAAAGAACTGGACTGTTAGTTTGGAGCCCGAATTCCTTCTTATGGAGGGACAGACCTGTGCAGCACTGACCTTCCACCCTCCCACTCCCCACCCGGGAACGAGTTGTTGGCGCTCTCGCCTTCTCAGCTGAAAAAGGCCTAGTTAGGAAAGGTTTAGACGTGTTTTTGAAAGGGATGAGCAGTCTGACCTGGACGGCGGGTACGAAGAGGGGTACGAAGAAGCGTTGTGCTGGCGCTGCTGTCCAGGTGGCCCTGGAGGGACTCCCTGAGGGCCTCCACCTGTAGGCCAGCTGCGGGAGTGGGAGCCCATGTGGTGGTGGCAGGGTCTTGGAGGTGTCCCTGGGGCTGGCTGGGCCAGGGGGAGGGGCACGCCGGAGCATGTGGGTGTGGCTACGAAGGTCCCCCTTGGCCCAGCAGCCCTGGACCTGGGCTCAGATAAGGAACCAACATTCAGGGTGCATCGCTGCCCTCGGCTGGGTGCTGCCCCCGTGGTTCGCGGTGCTTACCTGTGCTTGCCCTCCTGACCTGGGCCGGCCGGCTCACCGTCTCCAGCCAGCATTCGTGCTCGCGCTCACTGGCAGCCTCAGTAGCCTGAGGTCAGCGACTGTCTTTCATCAGCCTGACCCTAACCCATCAAGCGCGCTGACATTGAAGCAGGACTCCACTTTCTTTGATCATGTCTGTGACATTGCCCCTCAGGCCTGATTTAATTTCTTTTTTCTGCTTATGCCTCTTCAGATTTTCTACTCTGGTTCATCAGCATGGAAGTTCTGCCAGCCCCCCCGGGCTGCCTGGCTCCCACAGCCAGCAGCAGGGCTGTTCCCTCCAGACTGATTTTGAGCCTTGTTCTTAGTGGATTTTCAAACAGAGTAGACGCCTGTCGGCTAATAGGGATTTCAGTGTGGCAGTTTTCCTGTCCGGGCCCCACTGCACTTTAATGACAGGTGGAGGTTAATTGGAGCTGCACGGTAGAAATTTTGTATTTTTAATGCCAGCTTTTTAATTCAGTGTATTTGCCTTGTCAGTTGAATAAGTTTGGAGAGAGCAAGAGAGAGAGAGAGAATGAGAAATATTAAATAGATGATATTTCTTATTCTCCCAAAAGCATTATTTTAGGGACTGAAAAGTAGCACCAATTAGGCGCTCACTGCATGTCTGAGTGGGGAAATGAGGCCTTCTTACCCGTTCAGCCTGCGGTGGAACCTCCATTCCTATTTCTTCCAGGACACTGTGCTGCTTTTGTGGACGCCTTCTACAGTGTGTGCTTACAGACCCTGCTGCTTCTCTCACTGCATGGATTACAGTTATTCTGTGTCATCACTGACTGTCTGTTCTTGAGCTGCTGCTTGTGCCTGACAGCAGAAATGGTCTGTATTGGTCACCACGACATCCCTAGTGCCTAGCACAGTTTCTGGCCAATGGCAGGCACAAATTGTTGAAGGAACTTGGTTTTATAGATGAGAGAACTGAGGTTGAAATTGAGTAGCTTTTCCAAGTACTTCACTACTAAGTGATGGAAGGACCTCCACAATCTGTGGTCTCCTCCTATACCATAATGCCTCTATGAATTAATTACTCTGGGTTTCTTCTTCCATAAAATGAGATATTTGTACTAATGTTCTTGTTTTCCCCCAAAATTATGACTTTATAATAAGAACCCCAAATTATGACTTTTATAATAAGAACCAGAAAGTTAAGCTTTTTTGCTCTTTGGTCTGTTTTCAGACTTTACTGAGCCATTTTGCCATTCTTCTGGAAATTCTCTTAATTCCCTTTAGAAATACATCAAATAACACACCACTCTTGCTGATGAAACTGTGGAGAACCTGAAGATAGGTTGCAGTGAGCAAATAGTTTTAGAAGGAAAAAGAGTATTTCTCGGGTCTGTGTGGTTGCATATAGAAGTAACCAGAAATTGAGGTCATCATAAACATATAAGGTAAATCAAATTTTTGGTCTTTGGTATAAATGAAGCCCTCTCCCTTAAAGACTTTTTTTTTTTTTTTTTTTTTTTTGTCTTTTTGAGACAGCATTTCACTATGTAGTTCAGGCTGGCCTTGAGCTTACTTTGTAAGCCCAGGCTGGTCTCAAATTTGCAACGCTCCTCTTGCCTCAGCCTCCCCAGTGCTGGGATTACAAGTGTGCCCACTCCACCCAGATAAAGACTCTCTCTTAAGTAACTATTTAAATTTAAGTCTGTTGCCTAGGTCAGTTTTTCCAGGGGGGGAAATTCCACAATTTGGGGTATATAGTACTAAAATTATAGTATATGAGTATTTCATAGTTTTCATGACTATAAGAGATAGAATTTAAGATTCTAAAATTTGTTTGTATCTGCTTGAATTCTTACTAACTGGTCAGTCTGCTTTTGTTTGTTTAGAAACAGGGTTTTGCTACATAGTTGAGGTTGGTGTTGAACTCACTGTGTATCTCAGCCTGGAACTTGAGGCTATCCTCCTGCCTCAGCCTCCTGAGTGCTAGGATTACAGGTGTGTGCTACCACGCCTGGCCTGATCAATCTGATTAATGAACTAGTAGAAAAATAATAATTTTTCAGCCTATTCCTTTATATGCTAGGTAAGATTAAAAAAAAAAAAGACATTTAACCCCAAGATCTGAAGAGCCAAAATAACAAAAGGATCTGAGTTGTTGGGTTCCTCTTATGTAACTTTACTACTGCTGGCTACTTGCTCTTCCCTCCAGACCCTGGCCTAGCTTCCCTGTGGGGCTCCAGGAAGAAAACTGCAAGGGCACAGCCCTGCACTCTAGGTGAGTGCTCCGATCCCTAGTGTAGCAGAGGCACAGGGAGGAGAAGTGTGGGTGAGCATGTGTACCGTCTTTAAGGTTTTCAGGTGGTCTTTCAGCCACATCGTGGAACCCCTGAGAGGTGGAGGCAGTGGGATCCATCAGGAAGTAGTTAGCTTCTACCTCCTCTGACCACATAGAAACTCCTTTATCGCTTTTGCACTGATTTCTCATAGTATTTTGTTTGAAGAAAGGGATTCCCTACTTAAAACAAAAAAATTTGATCACTATCACCTTCAGGTAGTTTTAGGAAAAAAAAAAACTTTCTTTTTGACTTCTAGCTATTAGTGTACACCAACTAAATGTGTCTCTTTGGCTCGTTTCCTGCCTCTCGAGTTTTTATTACTATCCACATAGTGAATGCTGCTCAGTTATTACCATTCTATTTTTTTAGAGCTATTTTGTAGAATTCCTTGTCTCTTTGTTCTTTTTTTTCTTTTGGTATTGGGGATTGATCCCATAGTCTCATCTCTATCACTGAGCTATATCCCCAGGCCCAGAGAATTTTGTTTCTAATAACAAGTAATGATCATCAAGCTGTGTTAATACTTGAAAAAAATAGTGATGACCTCTATTGAATTAGAAGATGATTTTAGCTTAGTTTAAAACATTTAGTTAAAAGTAGTTTTAAGCTGAGCATGGTGGCACATCCTGTAATCTCAGCACCCTGGGAAACTAAAGCAAGAGGATTACAAGTAGGGAGACCCAGTCTTGAATGAATGAATACAGCTGAATATGATGGCACAGGGTTCATGCTCTAGTACTCGAAAGAAAGCAAAGAGACAGTTTTAAATTTCAGTGATTGCTTTATAATTTCTTAGAAATCAAAAGATTTTTATAGAAAGAATGACATGTTTAATGGTAGGGATTCAGAATATACACACCATAGTATTACTAAGCTAATGTTCTTTATTTTGTAATTTGGGAAGTTGGAACAGGAACATTTATCCAGCTTCCCCTCTGCTGCTCAGCTCAAATGGATGTGTGATCTGTATTTGAGTGAGGGGACAATCTTAACCACCTTCAAAGGCAGTGCATACTCTTTGTGCATGGCTATTTCCCAGAAATGTCTCCCTTTACAGAGTCAGTGTATCTTCTCACAGGAACCTGGTTTTACTTTAAAAGCTTTGAAACCAACTCCTTTTCCTTATTTTGCTTATGGCAAGGATAATGCTAGTAAACAAAAATAAATCATTCTGGCAAATAAGTGAGACCACTTACTTACTTGTTTTATTCTTTCATTTGGTTTATACTTCGAAACATAAGCCTAAACAGATTTAGCATCTAAGTTATTTTAAATATTTTGATTGCCAAACTTATTAGGTATGTTTGTATGAGTCTAATTTACATTTCCTTGATTTAAGGACATTACTATGAATTGCAGCTGTTCAAATCTATAGCAGTATCCTCAGGCTCATTTGAGTTTTGTGGGACCATTTTCCTATTCATGTTAGTTCACTGCAATATGTATTTAGTAATTGTGTGCTTGAGTATAGATTTCTGGATGCACTGGAGATACAGACATGGATGAAATGTGAGTCTAAATATTTTAGCTGGGACAGTGTTAGACTGAAGACATAAAGGTCCTTTATGCAATCCATTACAGTAAAGCTATTAGCAAAAATCAAAAAAGAATGGCTGGGTGTGGTGATGCATGCCTGTAACACCAGCCAAAGAGGAGGATTACACGCTATGAGTTTGAGGCCAGCCTGTGCTATGTAGTGAGACTCCATTTCAAAACACCAAACAGGGCCAGGGATTTAGCTCAGCCACATAAACACCTGCCTTGCAAGTGCATGATCATGAGTTCGATCCCCGGTACAAAAAAAAAAAACAAAAACCACCAAACACACAAAGAAACAAAAAGAATGGACCACAATATTTGTAATAAGGAGACTACAGATAAAGAAGTGGAAACAGAAATGAAATGTCACACTGCTCTGCTACAGTATGGGTAAATACTAGGCTAAAGCACAGTGGAGGATTTGAGAGCAAGTTAAAGAGGCTGGTGATCTATAGGACAGAGAGACAGATTACCACATTAGGGTACAAAATGTATCCTAGTATCAGGAATGGCCTTAGCAAAGTCTGAAAGTGCACGGGATATCCTTGGAGCGGCAATCATTTCCTGTTTGTGGAACACTTGAGGAGTTAGGAAGGAGGAAGGTGGCAAGAGATGGAACAGGAAAGTAAGTGAAGGACAATATATGTGCCTTAAGGAGCTTGAACCTAACTTTTTCAACACTGGGGACCCATATTAATAGGCTGATGTGATTAGATATATCTTATAAATTCTGGTGGCATTATAGAGAATGATGGAGAATAATGATTCCAAAACTTAGGTTATCATCTTCCATCTTTTCTATTTTTGCCAACTTTGAGTTTTTTTTGGAGCTAATGAAACTGACCTATAGGATAAGGAGGACATAACTGATGCACTGAATTGCTTACACATGTAATAATGGCTTTTGTTTTTATTATCTGTGACTGCTCTCTCTGGTTTTAAAGTTCCTTCTGTGTTAACAGGTTATCATTTACATTGATAATGGTGTGCTTGCTAAAACAGGCCCTTTCTTCCTTTTTTTTTTTTTTTTAATGTCTAGCTGGTTAAAAATGCAAATAACCAAGCTCAGGTCTGATGGGTGAATGTAGTCCATGGCCTTAAGTAAGTCATCTAGAGACATATTTTGGCTGTAGGGGATTTTCTTCTGATTCTTGAGTTCTTCTAGATCTTTATAACTGAGCTACCCACCAATTTAATATAAGTGGAATATAACTGTAATTTGCTTAAAAGATCATAGTCACTCATTTTAAATTTATTTTAATGTAGGTTATTGGAGGTGTGCTTCAAAAATTTCAGCAGTTCAGCAGTGTTTTATCTGCCAACAATAATCTCTTTACTTGATTGCACCATGAAAAAGCTGCTAATGAGACTTGTCAAGCACAAAAGTGGACTTGAAGAACCAAAAGCCATTGTTTCCAAATGAAGAATCTTGAACAGTTTTAAGCCTTGATGCTTTTTAGTCACAACTGAGATTTACCCGTAACATCAGAATGGCAAGCAGGCGAAAATCAACAACACCTTGCATGGTCCTTGCCAGTGAACAGGATCCAGACCTTGAGTTGGTATCAGATTTGGATGAAGGTCCTCCTGTCCTTACGCCTGTAGAGAACACAAGAGCAGCGAGCATCTCAAGTGACGAGGAAGTTCATGAATCTGTGGATTCTGACAATCAGCAAAATAAAAAAGTTGAAGGTGGTTATGAATGTAAATATTGTACTTTTCAAACTCCAGATCTAAATATGTTTACTTTCCATGTGGATTCAGAACATCCCAATGTAGTGCTAAATTCATCCTATGTTTGTGTTGAATGCAATTTTCTTACCAAAAGGTATGATGCACTTTCTGAGCATAATCTGAAATATCACCCAGGTGAAGAGAATTTCAAGTTGACTATGGTAAAACGTAATAACCAGACAATCTTTGAACAAACCATAAATGATCTGACTTTTGATGGCAGTTTTGTTAAAGAGGAGAATACAGAACAAACAGAATCCACAGAAGTTTCTTCTTCAGGAATCTCTATCAGTAAAACTCCCATCATGAAAATGATGAAAAGTAAAGGAGAAAACAAACGGATTACAGTCCATCATAACTCAGCTGAGGACATTCCTGAAAAGAAAGACAATGAAATCAAACCAGACCGTGAAGAAAACGTAGAAAGTGCAAGTTCTTCAGCTCCAGAGTCTAATACAAGTACTTCCATTGTAAACAGAATACATTCAAATACTGCCAGCACAGTGGTGACCCCTGCAGCTGTCCTGCCTGGACTGGCTCAGGTCCTCACTGCAGTGTCAGCTCAGCAGAACTCTAACTTAATTCCCAAAGTCTTAATCCCTGTCAATAGCATTCCTGCCTACAATGCTGCATTAGACAACAACCCGCTTTTACTTAACACCTACAACAAATTCCCCTATCCAACAATGTCGGAAATCACAGTTCTTTCTGCTCAAGCAAAATATACAGAGGAACAGATCAAGATTTGGTTTTCTGCCCAACGTCTGAAACATGGGGTTAGCTGGACTCCGGAAGAAGTAGAGGAAGCAAGGAGAAAGCAGTTCAATGGGACTGTACATACGGTTCCCCAGACCATAACTGTCATCCCTACACACATTTCCGCGGGGAGTAACGGGTTGCCATCCATTTTACAGACATGCCAAATAGTCGGTCAGCCGGGTCTGGTTCTTACCCAAGTGGCTGGAACAAATCCCTTGCCTGTGACCGCACCAATAGCCTTGACAGTGGCAGGGGTGCCCAATCAGACAAGCGCACAGAAAAGCCAGGCACCTGCTGCGCCACCTGTTGCAGAAACAAAGCCAGCCCCAGCAGCAGCTCCACCCCCCCAAAATGTCAAGCCCGAAGCGTCGCTGGTGAACCCCGATTCGTTTGGCATTCGGGCAAAAAAGACGAAAGAACAACTGGCGGAACTGAAAGTTAGCTACCTGAAAAATCAGTTTCCCCATGACTCAGAAATCATCAGACTTATGAAAATCACAGGCCTGACGAAAGGAGAGATTAAAAAATGGTTTAGTGACACAAGGTACAACCAGAGAAATTCAAAAAGCAACCAGTGCTTCCATCTCAACAGTGATCCCTCCGCCACCATTATCATAGACTCCAGCGATGAGACCACAGACTCCCCGGCGGTGGCCACTCCGCAGCCGCAGCCCAAACAGTCCTGGAGCCCTTTTCCTGACTTCACTCCCCAGAAGTTTAAAGAGAAAACTGCAGAGCAACTTCGCGTTCTCCAGGCCAGTTTTCTTAACAGCTCCGTTCTTACAGATGAAGAACTAAATAGGTTACGAGCGCAAACCAAACTTACCAGAAGAGAAATTGATGCTTGGTTTACAGAGAAGAAGAAGTCAAAAGCTTTAAAGGAAGAAAAGATAGAAATAGATGAAAGTAACGCAGGTAATTCCAAAGAAGAAGCTGGAGAGACTTCTCCTGGAGATGACTCTGCGCCGCCCAAATCAGGGAGTACCGGCAAGATTTGCAAAAAAACGCCCGAGCAGCTGCACATGCTGAAGAGCGCGTTCGTCCGCAGCCAGTGGCCATCGGCGGAGGAGTACGATAAACTGGCTGAGGAAAGTGGCCTTGCTAGGACAGACATAGTCAGTTGGTTTGGGGACACACGTTACGCTTGGAAGAACGGAAACTTGAAGTGGTACTACTACTATCAAAGCTCCAACTCGAGCAGCATGAATGGCCTGTCTTCCCTCCGGAAAAGAGGGAGAGGGAGACCCAAAGGTCGGGGCCGAGGAAGACCGCGTGGGAGGCCACGAGGAGGCAAGAGAATGAACAGCTGGGACAGGGCCCCGTCGCTTATAAAATTTAAAACTGGAACTGCAATCCTCAAGGATTATTACCTAAAGCACAAATTTCTCAATGAGCAAGACCTTGATGAACTCGTCAACAGATCACATATGGGCTACGAGCAGGTCAGAGAGTGGTTTGCAGAAAGGCAGAGAAGATCCGAGCTAGGCCTAGAATTATTTGAGGAAAACGAGGAGGAAGATGAAGTTATTGATGATCAAGAAGAGGATGAAGAGGAAACTGATGATAGTGATACTTGGGAACCCCCGAGACATGTGAAGCGGAAACTTTCCAAATCGGATGACTGAAATGTAAGTTTTTAACCTGAGTATACGTTCATCAGCCGCGTACATTTTCAACAGTCATCTTCACTTTTGATAAGTTTTTTTCTAAAACAGTTTTTCTTCTTTTTTCTAATAGGAGAACTAGGTGTCCCTACATGCATGATTATCATGTGTTATTTAGTTATAATTATTATGTTTTAGAGTTTAATGTTGCTTTAATTAGTTTTTATACAAAATGCTTTTTAGTTTGTTTCAAGGGAAAATTACCTACTTTGTAAGAAAGGAGATGGAGACAAACACAAAGTGAAGACAACTAAAATGTGTTTCTCACAATCTTCCCTTCAGTAAGGCTTCATTTTTTCAGCTATTTAAGGGGGAAAAAACTAGAAAGAAGGAAAAAAATATATACCAAAGAGAGATACTAGGGGTGAGAGTTTCACTTTTTTAAGAAACTAGGTGAAAATAGGTATCTTTTTTATCTGCATGTTGCCCCAAACTTATTTTTATAGTATGTTTTTCCTTTTAGGCCTAATGTGCCATTTTGGAATGGCACATAACAGTGGAGTATAATAAAAACTTTTCTCTTCAAGTTCTTGTTCCTTGAATTTTTCTAAGTAACATCTGAAAATTTCAAGTCAAAATTCAAAAAGCTGCAATCTTTGACATAAATGAATTAAAGCATAAAGTCATGTTTGCTTATGTGGTATTTGTTTTTGAAAATTATAATGCAGACTTTTCTGTTTTAGAGATCAAAAGGCAAATAATAGATTTGATATTAACTCAGTTGCTTAAAATATCATTCATTCTCCGATATAAAACAAACCTGGTATTAGCACAAGTACTGTGTTCTGCTAAAAAATGTTTATTGTGTTTGGTTAAAAAATAAGTCTCTGTAGTCTTAAAAGTACAAAAAAAT
The DNA here is from genome assembly GCA_004027455.1 of Hydrochoerus hydrochaeris. Classification (NCBI taxonomy): domain Eukaryota; kingdom Metazoa; phylum Chordata; class Mammalia; order Rodentia; family Hydrochaeridae; genus Hydrochoerus; species Hydrochoerus hydrochaeris. The sequence continues at coordinate 48,649 of PVLA01008651.1, forward strand.
ATGGTTTAAACTGGAAAGATTTTTGTGTAGTCCTTAAATCTTAATTCTTTTATTATAATTACAGTTTTATCATCACAAATCAGATGTCTAATTGGGAATTAGGACTTCAGTTGTTAGTATGGAATTTAGTAACACTGTTTTATTCTTTTTCTGTTCTCGGTTTTGGAGTATTCTAGGATAAAAATATACTGTTTTGAAAACAACATAGTTGTCATAAAATGTCTACATTTGTCTGTCTGTGATCAAAAGTTCAAATAGCACCTTGCTACCGGAAATTACTGCAGTGTTTTCAGACAGTAAGGGACAAAAGGAGGCTATCGTTCTTGTTTTACATATGAGATTATTTAATTATTTCCTCAGCTTTCTACATTCCTCACTCATCCTTTATTTTTATACAGTCTTATTCTACACAGTACTTCTTATTTCCCTCATGTCTTCTTCCTGGTTTGTTTATTTTAACAATTATTCACAAAGACCTTAATATGTACCCCAGGCATTGTCCTTATTGCCTAGCAAAAATTTTCAGGGCTCCTTTTCATTAACTTTTTTTTTTTTTAAGGCAGGAAAACAGATGAAATAAAAATGTACCTGTTTTAATAAGCAGCATAAATCTCATTCCAGGTTAATAGAGCATAATGTAATCACTATAAGTCATAAGAAGCTAAACAGTTTCATCCAGCTTTATCCTGAAAGGCGGTCCTCCACTTCCTCATGTCAGAAAGCTTCAGGACAGACTTTGTGCTGACCCAGATGCATAAAATATTTTTAACAGGCATTTTTTTTTTAAATTGCTAAACACAAGAATGTGCACTCAGCCAAGATTAAATCAACAAATTTGTTGCAGTGAATTGTTGCTGAGGCTCTGCAGCGCTTTTCTGAAGAGTTATAATCTTCTAAAAATAATATGAATTTTCTGTATGGTTTATTTTGACTTTACTTTAAATTTGTGTGAATAATTCTTATGTTTTATATCAGCCATAATAATTATGCTAAGAGACTTCACATAGAGCTACAGTTTTCAAAAAATATTTATATATGTAACATGCATTTTTGTGATGTGGATAGAAGCATGCTTTGTTTTTAAAACATAAAGGTCTGAAATTATAAAACACAAATTCATGTCCTATCACTGGCTTAATAATTTTTCACTTATCAGAGGACTCAACATAGGTTTCTAGTAAAAAGTTATTTATCCATTTAAATATGGCTCAATTTATTTAAAAAGTGATCAAAAGCTTCCCAAAGATATTGCAGGAAGTGAAGTATTTTTATGTCTTTTGCACGTGCCAGCTTTGGATATAAATTAGAAAAAAATGCAGGTCTTTAGATTTTGTAATTTGTTTATTACAAATTCTGACAGTGAAATATATACTTCATACTAACAATTTTTATCAGTAGAGAGAGGTGATAAATGTTACAAAGAAATGTGGCACATAATGAACATATATATTATGAATTGCCCACAAGTCCAGAGCATTATATGAGATGTTTATGGGAAGTGAACTAAGTACTGAGAGAAGACAGAGGATATATTTTCATAGCTAATTGATATTTATTGTTTTAGGGTAGTAAAAATTAAAATGTTATTTTCTTTAAAGTTTCAGGTATTTTTATTTTTGTTTTTCTTTTTTAGCTGCTTAAAATTTTGAAGGAGAATCAATTCAAGATACCTGATTTACTGTGAATGGGCCCAGTCTTCGATGACACTGAAAATGTTTTGGGGAATACAAACTCTCAAAAAACGGGATCCAATATCCAAAAGAAATGGAGCTTAATATTGTGCCAAAGTTAAACTACTGCAGCCGGTGGAAGTTCTGCAATGTAAATAGAACAGTTATTAAAAAACAACTTGTAAAAATTCAAATTTTAATACAGTACATTTTTATTCTGCTAACATGGAGACATTCTGAATTTTGGACTTTCTGAAGGGGTTCAGTGACCACTAGAGCTTGTTCTCGTGTATAGTCCAGCTTACCAGGATGTGTCTAGTAAGATGGGCTGTATTTTCTGTATTCTCTGGTACATGATTAAGCTTACAGCTTTGAGTGACCAAACATTTTAAAGAGTCAAAATTGTTAGAAATGGGGAAAAAAGCCCCGATCCTTGGTTTATTTCTGTATCTTATTTATCCAGCCTTGTAACAAGATTAAAAGTTGTACGTAAGCCTGAACAATTTCAAGCGTAAAAAGAGCCCATTTACTCATGTTGGGACAATAAGATTTTGTGGTATCACCAGCCCTTAAGGATTAGATCTTTCATTGAGCACTCATGGATACCACTATTTCTGTTTGTAATAGTTCTGTTACTTTTTTTCATCAGAAGCTGTTTTGCTTGTTATTAAACTGAAGATAATACTGAAGAAGGAAAAGAAACTGTTATACGAAGTTGAATAGAGTAAAACTCTAAAATAAATACTGTACCAAAAAAATGTGAAAAAGAATCATGTGGTAACATACCTTAGTGTTTTCTTACAATCATGTGGAGCTCAGAAATGTAGAAGTGTCAGATCAGAATTTTTTAAGAACTATCTTTTGGTGAAATTCTACCTTGTGTAACAACTTAAGTGAATAGAGAAAAAAATTCTGAACTGATTGCAGTGAGTTAAAAGTTAGTGTTTCACTTATGAATCATGGGCGTGTTTAGCTGTTAACTCTTTCTACATCAGGAGATTGCAAGTTCATCCTAACTTACTACTCTGTAAAGACCGGTGCTGTTCATTCATGTTGAGAAGGACCTTTCTTTTGTGACCATAGGACCATTTTACAAAATGTGCTTTCTTTATGGAAGAAATGTTCAGTTTAATGAGCTTTGGATTTTAAAATGTTTTTCTGAATGATCACATGTAGTGGGCTTGGCCAGTTTATTTTATCTAATTTAATGAATAATAAATATTAAGCTCTTGGTTAAATGTTTGTCAGCTAATGAAAATATTATGAAAAAGCCTTGAATATGCATGCTGCTTTCATTTTTATAAACTTTAATTTTTTAACTATAGCTTTATTAGTAAGTCTCAAATGCTGCAATTTAGCTGATTCTTCACTCAGACAGTTGGCTTCGTGGGTGGCTTTTTTCATACTACTGTTAACTTTTTTTAAAAAGAAGCAATGTAAAGACTGTAACAATTGAATGCACTAAACTCTTCTTTTACATGTTTAAGAACTTCTTAAAGCACTCTGTATTATAATGATTAAATTGTTCCCTTTTTTAAACCGTTGCTAACGTGGTCTGAGTTTTGTTTGACAGTAATTTTAATGTTTTCAAATTTTGAAATGTCAAGTATTGGAATATATTTATATTATGTTTGAATATATTTATGTTTCCCTTGCGATATGTTAACTGTATAGCTGTAAATAATTACAGTATTAATAAAATTTTCCCATCTCTTTTATATAGGGTGGATAAAATTCTAGTCTGATGTTTGCCAGCTTTTAAATATATTTATTTGACAGAGCAAGAGAACCTTTCTCTCCTGGTTGATTGTGTCCTTAAATATAAAATAAAAGCAGTGATTAGTAGTTTTCAGTGACTTTTCCATTTTATTAACTCAGTAAGTTTTTTTAAATTGTGGCATAACATAACATAAAATTTGCCATTGTACCCACCTTAACTATACAACTGAGTGGCGTGAATTTATATTCACAGTGTTGCACACAGTCATCACTGTTTCCAAAAATTTTTTATCACCCAAAACAGAAACTTGCAGCCATTAAGCAATAACTCCCCATTCTCTCCAGCCCCGGGAAACCTCTAGTCTATTTCTTGTCTACGAAGTTGCCTATTCTTGATATTTCAAATAAATGGATTCATGCAATATTTGACCTTTTGTATCTGGCTTATTTCACTTAGCATATTGGCAAGGCCATTCATATTGCAGCACATATCAGAATTTTTTTAAACAGCTGAATTATATTTTGTTGTATATATATATATATATATATATATATATATATATCCACTGTGTTTTGGTTACCATTTATTTGTTGATGAACACTTGGGTTGTATCCACCTTTTGTTGTTGTAAATAATGCAGTGAGCACTGGCATACCAGTATTTTTTTTGTTTTGCAGTATTGGAGTTTGAATCCATGACCTTCACATTGAGCTACATTCCTTGGCCCTTGTTACTTTTTATTTTGAGGCAGAGTCTTGTTAAATTGCCCAGGCTAGGTTTGAACTTCTGACCCTCCTGCCTAGTCTTCCAGCGTGCTGGCATAACAAGCATGCACCACTCTACCTGGCTTTGGTTCTTTTGGATGTATTTCTAGAGGTGAAACTCCTGAGTCAGATGTTCATTCTATGTTTTATTGGTTTGTTCTGCATCATTGGAGGTTAAATCCAGGACCTTGTATTTAATACACTGTACTCTTATCACTGAGCTACATTACCAGCCCGATTTTATTTTATTTTGACACGGTGTCTTGCTGAATTGCCCAGGCTGGCCTTGAACATGCAATCTTCCTGCTTCAGTCTCCTGCATGGCTAGAATTACAGGCCTGCACCACTCTACCTAGCTCTATGTTTAACTGTTTCAGGGACCACCAGACTCTTTTCCCACAGTGCCAAACTGTTTTCCACAGCATCTATATGTTGTAATTCCATCAGTAGTGTACAGAGGTTTCAGTTTCTCTCCCTTCTTGTTCATGCCTTTTAATAAAATTATTATACAATGTAGTTAATGTAGGAATAGAGTGTAGGGGACAAAAATAGTTCTAGCCATTTCCGTAGGTAGGTATCTAGCTGTGGTTCTTACTTGCATTTCCCTAGTTACGGAAGACCACCAGGACAGCTCCCCCTGAAAGACCGTTTGTCTCCATGTAGGCTAACCCTGGCCCTACCTCCGGGCACTGCTATGGACAGAGCTGGCTAGGACAATACTCTCCACCCTCAACTGGCTTTAAGCAATGCAAATGGGTCTCGGAGGCGCTGATGTGTAGCCTTTGAAGCAAGGTGACTGGTCAGTGATGCCCTGTCCACCCGGTAGCTCCCGGCTTCCAAGCTGTTGTGCAGATTCCTCCAAATTTAGGGGCCACCTGTACTCTGCACACCTCTTGGCATATTGCAGAGGTGACCGCAGGCCTCCCACCTAGTGGGCCCAGCTCACAGCACTCAGGTACTTTCCGCCATCTTCACAGTCACTCACCCCCAGCCACTCCCCTCTTCAGGAACCAATGAAACCCAAGTTCCGCCCTGTGTCGTGGCCTTTTTTTCCAACTAGGCCTTAGTTAGGACCCCCTTGGCTCCCCACAAATACAGATAAGTCTTTGTTTCTTTATTCTCACCTGCCTTGCCCTGGAAGCGGTAGATTGGGATTTACCTACTACAATTCCAATAACTTTTCCTTGGGATTATAAATACAGACTCCAGATCATGGTCTGGATTAGGTTCCCTGTGCCTGGTAACATCATCTTTTCCTGTGGTTACTGACCACTCTTGTATCTTCTTTGAGAAACATCTGTTCAAGTCTTTCACCCAGTTTTTCATTGGCTTGCCTCTTTCTTAAATTGGATGTTACAACCTTACATAATTTGTAAATATAATCAGTCTGAGCCAGGGATGTAGCTCAGCAGCACAGCACCTGCCTGACAAGTGAAAGGTCGTGAGTTTGATTCCTGATACTAATGAAACAAAACAAAACAAAACAAAACAAATGTAATCAGTCTGCATTATTTGCCAGTTCTGTATATGCAGTGGTTGGCTGTGTTTTGGTGTCATATCTAAGAAGCTATTGCTAAATCCAATGTCTGGAAGATTTACCTATATATATATTTTTTCCTGTATATTTTCTTCTAAGAGTTTTATGAGTTTAGCCTGTACATTTAAGTCCTTAAACCATTTTGAAAATCCAAACCATTTTTGTATATGGTATGAATTAGGGGTTCAGCTTCATTCTTTTGCACAGGATAATCTAGTAATCTAAGCATCACCTGTTAAAGCAATTTCCCCCATTGAATTAATTTGGTACCCTTGTCAAAAAGCAGTTGACTATATATATGTGAAAGTTTATTTCTAGACCCTTTATTCTGTTGATCTATAATTCTGTCCTTATACCAGCCGTGCACTCTTCTGATTCTGTAGTAAGTTTTGAAATCAAGATATTGAGACCTTCAGTTTTCTTCTTCTATTTCAAGATTTTGGTGGTTCTGTTTAGCTTCCTGATTTCATATAGATTTGAGGATTGGCTTTTCCATTTAAAAAATAAGACTGTGTTGAATCTGTAGATGGCTTTGAGTCATATTGACATCTTAATACTATTAAAGTCTTCCTATCCATGAAAGCAGAATGTCTGATATTCTGTTTATTTAGGCCTTACTTGCTTCCAGCAATGTTCTGTAGTTTTCAGTGTACAAGTCTTTCACCTTCTTGGTTAAATGTATTCCTAAGTACTTAATTTATATTGCATTGTATTGTATTGTATTGATTGTACTGGGGATTGAATTCAGGGCTTTAGCCCTGAGCTACATCCCAACTCCTTTTAAAATTTTGTTTTAGATGTTGAGACAAGGTCTCTCCAAGTTGCCCAAGCTGGGCTTGAATTTGCAGTCCTCATGATTTATCCTTCCAGAGTGCTGGGGTTACAGTGTAGGCCACCACAGTCCAGTTGGTATTTTATTATTTTAGGTGCTGTTAATGGGATTTCTGTCTTTTCTTTTTCTTTTTTGAATTGTTTATTTCTGGGGTATAGGAAGAATTGATTTTCTTTTTTTCTTTTTTTTGAGACAGGATCTTTCTATGCGGTTCAGGCTGACCTTGAGCTCACTTTGTAGCCTAGGCTGGTCTTGAAGTCGCAACGATTCTCCTGCCTCAGCCTCCCGAGTGCTGGGATTACAGGCGTGAGTCACCACACCCGGCTAAGAATTGATTTTCATTTGTTGATCTTGTGCTGAATTTATTAGTTCTAATAGCTCTCTTGTGGGTTCTTTGGGGTTTTCTAAACATAGGATCATGTTACTGTGGGTATATACCCTTTCCGATTTGTTTCTTTTTTTCTTTTTTTTTCCAATTTGAATGCTTTTTATTTATTGCCTGACTGCTCTGGCTAGAACTCATAATACTATACTGAAAAAAAAAAGGAACAGAAAAATAAAAAGCTAGATACCTCTTCCTGTCTGACCATTGCTTAGTGCTGGGCCACTCTCAACCCTCCGGGCTTGTGGTGAGCCTAAGAATCAGCCCAGCGTGAACACTTAGGGTCTGCCTAGGTTTTTCACGAGTATGGATCTTGCCCTGGGTATGTGTATGTCTTTATAAGTTCTTCCAAATACACGGGAACTTTTGAGTGTCTTGTCTTCCCAAGGAATCTCCCAGTCTTTTCCCTTTGCAGTATAATATATGCCTCAATTATAAAATTGCCATGGGAATTTTCAGGTCATTGGTTCACTTTGCAGTGTTTTCAAGCAATGTCCACTGCGTTTTAGTACAAGTACCAAGTTAGGCAAAACAAGCAAGCTTCTTCCATTAGTCCTTCAGACAGGCTGGAACACATATACTTGGCTCTTTGTAAGTAAGGTTGTCTGTGTTTGCTCTGGAACTAGGGACTAGGACTCCATAGCTGAGAACATGGATTGTTTATCGTCTCCCCACTAAAATTTAAGTTCCATGAGAGCAAGGATCTGATCTTATTTATCACTATATTTTGCACTCTGAAAACAGTGCTTGCCTTTACTAGATATGCAACAAAATTTACTCGACTCAATTTACAGAGCATAGGAAATCTGAGTGAGCTCAAAATATTAATATATGTTGGTTAAAAAAGTCATGAAAATTAGTCAGATGATTCTTGTGCCAGCGATATAAGGTTACATTTTGTTTATAAGAAACAGAAAAAGGTGGAAAGAGGAGAAAAGAATATCTACAAATATCTATGGAAATATCTATGGGTAATGACTGTTCAGAGGAAAACTGTGTGGATAAGGAAGGAAGAAATGTGGCTTCACACAGGTGTTTTTGATGACGAAGTCCTGTAATTCTCTATCGCAGCACATCAGTACAATCTGTAATTAAACAATTTGCTTGTTTATATGTTTATTATCTGCTTCGCCATCTTAATATAGGCTTAACGACAACAAAGACCATGAGTGGCATATCTCTGGCTCATGCCACAGAGGAGGCCTTCAGACATGTTGCATTATACATGGAGTGGATAAATTAAATACTGTGTGTACACAGTTCGGGCATTCTCCTAAGACAGTGTGTTCAGAGGACTGGCTTTTGGAAGTCGCTAGCTCCTGAGGACTCTGACTTCAGTGGCTTAATCCATTCATAGACTTACAGTCTTACAGTATTGTTAGGGTATGAGAAATGGGGGCATTACTGAAGGGGGCTGGTTATGGGGAACGGTGTTTTATCTCTGGCCCCTTCTCTGAACCCTTTTCACCCTCTCTGCTGTCTGGATGCCATGCCAGGAGCAGTTCTGCCCCACCATACACTTCCACCATGTTTCTGCCTCACCACAGGCCTAAAGCAATGGAGCCAGCTGACTATGGACTTAAAACTTCTGAAGCTGTAAATCAAAATAAAAATCTTTTCTTCTTTGAGTGGTTTATCTCAAGTATTTAACCACAACAACAAAAAGTTGAGTAATACAAAAAATAGGATCATAAATGGGTTGTTGCTGTGACTACACCTGATCTGATCATGTAGCTTCAAAGCATTTGGAACTTGTTTGTGGGAGGCATTTGTAAAAATGTGGACATGTAGCCTAGAAAAATCTCAGAGTATTTTAAGTAGAGCTTAATGGTTGATCGTGGTGGATCAGAATGCTGACAAGAATACAGATAGTTAAGGTTCATGTGCTCATGAGGTTTCAGATGAGAATGAGGACTTTACTGGGAATTGGGCTGGAGGCCTTGAGTATTACATTCTGACAAACAATTTGTCTACATTTTATCCATGCTTTACTACTGTGTGAAGCTATTTAAAGGCAATGCACTAATTATTCTGGTGGAAATTTCAAGGTAGCATAGCATCAAGTGGTGGCATGTATATTTCTGGCTGACTGCTTTTACCAGTGAGAACTGGTAGCAAAAAGTAGAACTGACAAATTTGAGAAACTTGCAGCACGGCCAGAAAAGAAGCATGTGTACAGCGTACTGAACAGACTAGTGCCATTTAGAAGCTGCATGTATTTTGCACAGAACAACAGGAAAGAGGTTTTGGGAGTATTTTGGAAATCAACACCCCACTCTTGGTACCAATTTTCGGTGTTAGCTTCTCATCGCTGTAAGAAACTATCTGAGATAAGCAACTTAAAGGAGGAAAGATTTATTTTGGCTCATAGTTTCAAAAGTTTTAGCCATGGGTAGCTGGATGCATTGCTTTAGGCATGTGGTGAGGCAGAAACAACATAGCTGAAAGGTGTGGTGGAACAAAGGGGATCACTTATGGCTTCCAGGAAGCAAAAAGAGATGGAAAGAGCCAGACAGGAATGGACAGAGCCAGGGAGGAAGGGGCCACAGACAAGATATAGTCACCAAGGTCACACTCCTGTGATCTACTCCCTTCAACTAGGCCCTGATTTCTAAATTTTTATTACTTCCCAGTATTAAATTTGTATTACTTCCCAATAATAATTAAATTACCATGTGATCAATGGATTAATATGCTTATGAAGCTGGAGACCTCACAATTTGATCCCCTTCTAAAAGAGCCACATTGGAATGAATTACAAGTGACATTTTGGAGACTTTTTTTTTTTTTTTGAGACAGGGTCTTGCTACATAGTTCAAAGTGGCCTTGAATGTGCTACGTAGCCCAGGCTAGTCTTGAAGTCTCTGTAGTCATCCTGCCTCAGTCTCCCAAGTGCTGGGATTGAAGGTGTGTGCCACCATGCCCAGTTGAGAGACATTTTAGGTTTAAACCAGAATACTATTTAATACCCTACAGGAACATTCAGTAAAGACTGAGCAAGGGTAACTGGGTGCCAGACCCTGTGATTGGAGGAAGACACAGTGACCCAGTGCCTTCTGGAATGAGTCATGGTCTGCAGGGGATGATGGACAAAAGAACATGGGATGAAAAAGTGAATGTGGACATCAGCTAGAGGGACTGTAAAACATTCTAGTAGAGAGAAGGATTTGGTGTTAGCTGAACCCAGATAAGGGCCATGTGAGCCAGGCTGAGGAGTCAGGAAAGGTTAAACGGCTGAGGTGTATGGTTGTGTGTATATGTGTTTCTAACAAAGGAAATGGTGAGCTGGGACCATCTGATCAGGGCAGGGAAGACTGCAGGAAGAAAAGACTGGAGAACGGAATGTGGGAGGCTGGTTCAGAATGCAGCTGGTTGGAGGCAGGACTTGGGTAAAGTCCCAGGGTGTTGAGGTTCACCTTCCTGATTCAGGAGTGTTGGTTCTTACCCTCAACTCACAGACAGGATGTGAATATGTGACCTAGACTGAGAAGTGCTCCTTCTGCCATATCCTAGTGCTCCTCCCTGTCATTCACCTGCCATACAACAGGCATTGAGTGAGGTGCGCTGGACCAAGCCGTCTGGGGGCTGAGTTTAGAGGGGTAAAAGACACCATCTTTGGCCTTGACAGCACACAGTGTGTGAAATGCACAGTAAATAGGTAGAAGCAAGGGGAATTAGGACAGAGGAGGAGGAGCCCTCAAACAAAACGCAGACTTTTATAGCTTAAAATCTATAGAAATAGATTGTTGATAAAAGGGCTGGAAACCTTTCAGCCCAGGAATTGAGTCCATAGTGCAGAAGCATCATCGTAAGCTGCCCCAGCAGACTTCCTGCCACTTCAGCAAAATGCAGCTCATCTGGTGCCTATGCTGGCAGAAGGCTGGACCCAGAGCTCTTTGACTGAACAGGACAGTGTTGAATTCCAAGACCAGACAGCCTTCAAAAAGAAAATGTAAAGGAAATCCTGTCCTCCTTGCCTGCCTTTGCTTTGCTCTTTCTCTGCACTTGGAGGAAGAATTTTTTTTTTTTGAGATAAGGTCTCCCCATGCAGTCCATGACTATCCCTGAACTATGCAGTCCCTTCTGGCCATGAGCTAACAGCAATTTTCCTGCCTCGGCCTCCCAAATGCTGGGATTACAGGCATGTGCCACCTTACCGGGCTCTGGAGCAAGAATTTGTAATGTACATTGACCCACTTGCTGTCGGACAGGCATCATATATACTACTTTAACCAGTACTGAGATCTCTCTCAACACTAGGCTGAGCTGTTTCTGTCAGGACAGGGCTTATTAGAATCAACAGGACATATCTTTACCTTCTTAGGACCCTGTTTCTGTCGGGCAATACTATAAATTGCTTTTTTCTATTTTTCTATAATCTCCAAATTTTTCCTAATTATTAAATTTGTGATGGGAAAACAACATTTTTTAAAAATGGACCTTCTCTGAGCTAAGTGTGATGGTGCATGCTCATACTCCCTGCATTTTGGGAGGCTGAGGCAGGAAGGTCGTAAGTCTGAGCCCAGCATGGGCAATTTAGCACATTAATAAGGCCCTGTCTGAAAATAAAAATAAAAAGAGGGTTAGGAATGTAGCTCAGTGTGAAGACCCTGGGTTCAGTCACTAAAATCGAAAAAGAAACAAGAGGGTCTGGAGATTTAGCTCAGTGGCCTAAGAGCCTGCCTGGCAAGCGCAAGGTCTTGAGATCGATCCCGAACCAAAAAAAAAAAAGGAAGAGTGAAAAACTGAAATCCTCTGGTTGAATTCCTCGGAGGCCGATGCCTCTGCCTACCCGGGTGGAACTTCCTGTCTGACGCTGTTGGATGAATGAGTTGGTTTTCGATTTGGGGAGTAATCAGCAGAGAGCTAGATTTTAAAACCTGCCGGGCTGGTTTAGGACTTGGATGAGTTTGTGACAAGAGGAACTGATCAGTGGTATGGGGAGGGGGGTCTCTATTACCTGCGGCGTGACACGGTACAATGTGTCACCAACGTCTACTTCCTAGAGTCAAGGGATATGCCGACAGTATCCAATCCCAGCCAGTGCCCGCCAGGCAGTGACGCTCCCGGAGCACCTTTCCTCCTCGCTTTCTGCACGCGCCACTGGACCAGTGACGGGCGGCGGAGTCCTGCTACAGAGCCACGAGCAGTTTCTGCGGTCTTTCAGTTCTGCAGCCAGGGAAACCCGGTTCTGAGAAGCTCCTTCAGCTCTGCAAGGCCCAGTAGCTCCCCTTGTGGATGGGGATCACTGTGCCTTTCGGAAGGCTGATAAGACTGGAAGTTCATGTAATAATAAAAGCAGCCTTAACGGTGCAGGGAACCCTGCTAGCGGTTTTGAAAGGGTGCTTCTGAGCCTGAAGGAGCCAACCTGCGGCCAACGCTTCGGGGAGTAGCGCTGCGCCTTCCGGAAGTCGGCTCTGCGCGCCCCGCCCCCGGCTGCACTGCGAAGACTACGCTACCCAGCATGCCGCGCGCGCCACCGTTTCCGGGTTGGCGGGCGGGCGCCGCTCCAGGCCCGGTCGGCCCTGTGCCCGGCCGAGCGCCATGGAGTCCGCCTGCTGGCTGATCGGAGGCGAGTTCGAGGACTCGGTGTTCGAGGAGGGGCCAGAGCGGCGGCCTGGGCCCCCAGCGCCCTGCGGCGCCAAGCGCTGCGAGCCGCAGGTGAGAGGGCGGCCCTGCGCGGGCCGTCGGCGGAGGGCCTCAGCCGGCCGCTCGGAGCCGCACGACCCGGGGACTGCCAGTTCCTAGAGTGCCGCAGTGCTTGAGGGAGAACAGAAAAATGGTTCCTAGCTCTCTCCACTTCTACAGATGAGACTAAAGGGAGACGCCAGTGTTACAGAGGGCGCTGATACTCAGGCCATCCTTGAGAAACAGAGCCAAGCGGTACAGTGGTAGCGAGCCTCACAGACGTTGCATTTGAATTCACAGCATTTAACTAGTGATAGATTTTCTTCAGCCACAGTGTGTTTTGCTGTGAGTCAAAGGGAGTGTGACATTTCTTTGGAGCTGGAAAACCCGACACACGGTGCTTATCCTTCATATCTTATGTTCCTTTTTTTTCAATAATCAAGAAATGTTAGTCTTTTCCTTTCTATCTAGAGGGCTTAAGTCTGTAGAAAAGCAAGTAAAGTCTCTCAGTTGGACATTTCTTCCTACTTTCATCTTATAAGTCTTTGGTACTCATTTGCCTTGAAACCTCGTTTTGGCCTTTGTTTCCAATTCCTTTGCTTAGATTCCACTTTGTGCTTTTGCAGTGGTTCCTTACTAGCACCTCGACAGCCACTCTCCTCTCTTGTGTCCTTTACCTAAAGAGTTGTCAGTCCCTGTTGCTGCCACTCTGAAATTGTGCTATAAGAACCGGTGCTGGGCATGGTGATGCACGGCTCTATTCCCAGCACTCAAGAGGATGGCTGCACGTTGGAGGCCAGCCTGGCCACATAGTGAGTTCAAGGCCAGCCTGAGCTACATAGCAAGACCCTGTCTCCCCACAAAACCAGAAGACAAAAACACAGTGAATTGTGTGAGGCCAGTATAGGTTCCCAGGCAACACACCATGTATTAGAAAAACTATGCTTTTCTGAGTATTTTATTGCTGTTTATTGCCTGTGAACATTTTATTTTATTTGTTTTAAAGAGGAAAAAAAACACAGAAAAGAAAAAAAAGCAAAAGAGACAACAAAAACAATAACAATATAGGCTTTCAAAACAAGGTGGTAGATATTTAACAGTGGTTGTTATATTGCATATTGTAATCTTCAAAAGAGTCACTTAGATTACCAGATACAGACATGCGAAACTTATCTAGTCGTTTTGAGTTTTAACTGTTCTTTTCCAAGAACTAATAGAATTAGTAATATAGTCATCCTAGCTATCTTGTGTGCGTGTGTGTGTGTGTGTACACAAATCTATTTCTTTTTTCCTTCTTTCCTCCTTTCACCTGTCCCAGTTATTTTTCCTCTTTGAGCAGTTTCTTACTTTTTCACATTTTCATTTATTGTAGATTTTGAATCTTTAGTCTTTTAGTTTCTTGTACCAGGGAGACAATATGGTATTTACACATGTAAGTCTGATTTATTTCATTTATGAATATGGTCTTAAGTCTCATCCATTTCCCTTAAGCCTTGATTTGATCTTTTTATAGCTGAGTAGTATTCCATTGTATAAAAATACCGTATCTTTTTATCCAATCAGTTGATGGACATTTGGGTTGTTTCCAAGATTTGGCTATTACAAATTGTGCTGCTATAAACATGGGTGCAAATATATCATTGTGGTATGATATTTTCAATTCTCCCAGGAATATTGCAGGAGCAGGATAGCTGGGTCAAATGGGACCGATCATCCCAGCTCTATTAGGAACCTCTGCACTGACTTCCACAGTGGTTGCACCAGTCTGTACTCCCACCAGCAGTGGAGAAGAGTTTGTTTTTCCCCACAGTCGCCCCAGCATTTATTATTGATTTGTTGATCTTGGCTATTGTTTTTGGAGTGAGATAGAATCTCAGCATTGTTTTAATTTGCGTTTCTCAGGTGACCAGTGATACTGAACATTTTTTCATATATTTATTTGCCTTTTGTATTTCTTTATCTGAGAAGTGTGCATTTATCTCAGATGCTCATTTTTGGGTTGGGTCTTTGAATTTGGGGGGCTTGATTTTTTTTGTTTTTTAATTCTTTGTATGTTTTGGATAGAAGTCCTTTGAGGGACAGTTGCTAAGATTTTTTTTTCCCCTAATTTATGGGTTTTCCTTTCACTGTATTAGAGATTTCTTTTGATATGCAAAAACTTTTTAATAAGACGAGATCCCAGTTGTTGATTCTGGGAAGTATTTCCTATGCAGTTTGATTTTTGTTCATAAATTCTCTCCCGACTCCTGTATCTTCAAAATTTCTACCTACTTTGCCTTCCAGCATATTTAGTGTTTCAGTTTTAATATTTAGATCTTTGATCCATTTTGATTTTAGCCTAGTGCATGGTAATAGGCATGGGTCTAGTTTTAGTTTTCGGCATATGGAGAGCCAATTTTTAGCACCATTTACTAAAAAGGCTGTCTTTCTTCCAGTGAACATGTTTGGCCCTTTTGTCGAAGATAAGGTGCCTAAGTGTGTTTGTAGTTGTAGTCGTATTTTCTAATCTATTCCATTGATCGTCAGACCTATTTTTATTCTAGTACCTCCTGATTTTATCACAGAGCTTTGTAGTATAGTTTCAAGTCAGGGATTATGATGCCTCCTGCCTTGCCTTTGTTGCCCAGAATTGTCTTTGCTATTCTAGGTCTCTTCTAGTTCTAGATGTATTTTAGGAATAATTTCTCTAGATCTGTGAGGTATGCTCATGGTATTTTGATTGGAATTGCATTAAATCTGTATAACAATTTTGGGAGAATGGCCATTTTCACAATGTTTGTTCTTCCTATTCATGAACAAGGAGTGTCTTTCCATTTTCTGAAATCCACTTTGCTTTCTTTCTTCAGAGTACCTGTAATTTTCAATGTGTAGATTTTTTACTTCCTTTGTTAAATTGATTCCTAAAGTATTTCATGTTTCTGGATGCTATTGTGAAGGGTGTGGTTTCCCTTATTCTTCTCAATGAGTTTGTTGTTTGTGTACTGGAATGTTATTAATTTTTATTTATTATCTGTCTATCTATCTGTCTATCTATTTATTTATTTTTGGTATAGGGGATTGAACTCACAAACTTGGCTTGCCAGGCAGGCGCTTTGCCACTGAGCTATAACCCTGGCCACCGTGATTTTTTAGTGTTGACTTTGTATCCAGCTATATTACTTGAATTTGGTTATTGCATCTACAAGTATTTCAATGGAGTTTTGGGGTCTTCTATGTAGAATATCGTATCATATGCAAATAATGATAATTTAACTTCTTCCTTTCCTATCCTTATTCCTTTTATTTCTCTCTCTCTCTCATCTGATTGCTCTGGCTAATGTTTGCAGAACTATATTGAATAGGAGTGGTGATAATGGACCTTCTTGCCTTATTCCTGATTTTAGGTTGAAAGCTTTCACTTTTCATCCATTTAGGAGGATGTCGGCTGTTGGTTTATCATATATGGCTCTTATCAGATTGAGGCAAAGACCATCTATTCTGATTTTCCATGGAGTTTTTATCATGAATGAGTGTTGGACTTATGTCAAATGCTTTTTTGCATCTAGTGAGATGATCATGTGATTCTTGTCTTTGGCTGTATTGATATGGTGTATTACATTTATTGATTTGCATATGTTGAACCATCCCTGCATTCCTAGGATGAATCCCACTTGGTTGTGGTGTACAATCTTCTTGATGATTTGCTGCATTCTGTTTGCCAGTATTTTATTGAGGATTTGCATCTGTGTTCATTAGGGAGATTGGCCCATAGTTTTCTTTTTTGGTTGGGTCTTTCTCTGGTTTTGGTATTAGGGTAATACTTGCTTCCAGGAATGAGTTTGGGAGAATTGCTTCGTTTTTAATTTCATGGAAGAGTTTGTGGAGCATTGGCATTAAGATTTCCCTAAGTTTCTTGTAGAATTCAGCAGTGAATCCATCAGGACCTGGACTTTTCTTTGTTGAATTTGTGGGATGTTGATTATGTCTGGATGTCAATTTTTTTGGTTATGGCTAATTGGAGTTCTATATGCTTCACTTATCTGTGTGTCAGTTTCTTTTCCCATGCTTGGGAAATTTCTGCTATTACTTCTATAAATAGTCTCTATATCATTTCTGTTGTTGCCTTTTTCATTTACACTTATCATTTTTATATTGTTTTTCTTTGCATCATCTTGCAGCTGTTGAATTATTTTCTGTTTCCTTGTTATTTTTAAAAGACCTTTCCTGATTACTAGCTGCAGTCTTATCTTCAAGGTCTCAAAGTCTATCTTCACATTCATTCAGGTGATTTTGCCAGCTTTTGATGGAATTTTTGATTTCTTGGATATCTTTTTGAATCTGTTTCATGTATTCTAAATTTTTCCTATATTGTTCATTCAAGGTTTCTATCATTTTCCAATGTTTCTCTATTTTTTTAACTATGTCTTCTTTAGATGTGTTCAACATGTCTTTCATTATGTTCATCATTTCTCATTTTACCTGGGAGATTATTTCTGATCTGATTTCCTTTACAGCTTCATGGAGTTGTTTCTTTACTTCACTTGCTGTCATTTCAGAAATTTCAGGTGTGTGACTTACACTGTCTTCTGTGTCCCTTTCTCCTGGAACTGTTTGGGATGGGCTGGAGCTTTGAGATTGCATTTTGCTCTTTTGTTTTATGATTTTCTGTATTCCCCTGGAGCAACTGAATGCAAAGTCCCAGTTGCTTCCTGAGTTGGGATGGCTGTCATTCTGGAGGAGGTCTTCCTGGCTGAGTGGGGAGTATTTGGCAGGCCTTTCCCAGGCCCTGTGCAGGGCACTGAGGCTGGGTGGCTCCATCCATGTGGTGCACTGATGCTCTCTGGCTGGTTGGGGTTGCTGGGCATGGCTTCACCAGGTCCTGTGGGGTGCACTGATGCTTCCTGGCTGGGTGGTGTCCACTGGATGGACCTTCGGCAGGCCCCATGCAGTGCATGGACCCTCCCGGGCTGGTGGGGCCTTACCTACCTGTGACCATTTTAATAAAAACTGGGCCATCACTGAAGTTGTCATTATTTGCCAAGTGTTTCGCCTCAGTCTCATCCTAAAGAACTGTCTCTTTTGTAAAAGTTTAACCACTTATATTATGGAAAATCGCTTCTAATTGTGAGGTGGAAAAGCATGGCTTCCCTCTCTGTAATGTGCTCTTTTCATGACTTCTAGTGGTTTGATGAAGAAACAGAGAGCAGTGACGATGTGGAAGTTCTCACTGTCAGGAAGTTCAGAGGGGACCTGGCATACAGACGCCAAGAGTATGAGGTAAGAGTCAGTGTGTGAGGCTGTGTGACTCGATATGGGGTCTTGACTGTCAGTTACAGCACATGCAAACACGTAACTGGGCTCATCCTTCCTCTCTCTCTGTCTCTGTCTCTGTCTCTGTCTCTGTCTCTGTCTCTGTCTCTGCAGAAAGCACTGCAGGAATATTCCAGTATTTCTGAAAACTTGTCCCCTACCAACTTTGCCATGAGAAGGGACATCCAGGAATCCCAGGCTCGCTGTCTGGCTCACTTGGGAAGGCACATGGAGGCGCTGGAGATCGCTACCAACTTGGTGAGAGGTCGTAATGGCCTGTTGCAACTCTAGATGCTCCTCGGAGGGAAGGACGGTGAGAGGATGAGAAAATAAGGAAAAGGGAAAAGCTGAGGTCAGGTGGCGCCTTCTGTCCTGATGGGAGAAGAGGGACTGCTCAACCACCGCAACATCTTCATTGATACACTCAGAAGGATGATGTCAGTTTCACCCCCACTGCCTAGTGACTTGTTTGCTGGGTTGGCCTGGGCCCCTTGCCTTCTTGGAGCTGGAACAGGTTTTTGCATGGCTTGTTTTGGGCTGTCTGTGTTTGCAGAACTGGCTTTTACCCCAAAACATGATCAGTCTCCAGCTTCAGTGACTCCCTACAAGTGTTTTTATTACTTTTTTTTTTTTTTACCATGGACAGTTGAACAGTTGATTTTCTAGAAACAAAGCAAAAAGGAATTTCTTCTTACCAGAATCAGTGGGTTTGGATAAGCAAAAAAAATCAGTAGAATTTGATTGTGGACAATTTGGAGATCTGAATATAATCCTTTCTTGTAATATTTTTTCTGTGTTAAGCTGAAAATTTTTCATTACTTGGAAAAATCTCATTTGCACAGATTTTACCCTTTTGAGGAGTGGATAGATTACAAGTGACCCTCCTTTTTTTTTCTGTAAGATTTTAGGCCTTGTTTTCCAAAATTTTTACAATGAATCATACATTATTCCTGTAAGTAGAAAAAAATTATAAAAACATGACTAAATACCAAGCTGAGCTTAATAATCATTTTCATAGCCAAGCATGGGGTGCATGCCTGTAATTACAGTACTTAGGAGGCTGAGGCAGGAGGATTGATGAGAGTTTGAGGTCTGCCTGAGCTATAGCAAGACCCTGTCTCAAAAAGCAAGCAACAACAATAAAAAAATGCTTTTCTTTTTCTTTTCTTTTCTTTTTTTTTTTTTGGTACCAGGGATCGAACTCACCACTGCACACTTGCAAGGCAGGCTTATGCTGCTGAGCTAAATCCCCAGCCCCTGTGCTTTTCGTTTTTAAATAGAATTTGTAGGACTTTCTTCAGGGGTAAAGAAAGGCAGTTGTTTGCAGTTGTAGATTCTGTTTTGTGTTCAGATTAAGGCAGTTGTGGCTTACTTGTGTAGGTTTGTGTAAACTGAGATGGGAGTTAGGCCGGGTTGCCCGTCTTAGCGCCCCGTGAAGGTGTTGGCAAGCCCTGTCGGCCTGCCTGCAGGGTCTTCCTCTACCTCGTCACCGAGGAGCCCCAGCGCCTCCCACCACGGGGCCTTGAGCTCTCACAGCGCAGGATGCTTTGGTGGGAATGATCTCTAGAGCAGGAACGTGCCGTTTGTGTTTCCCTCCCGTGCCTTCCTAAGTGTGCTCCCTCTTAAGCGGAAGGAGCCTGAGTCGCCTTGCCAAGCCAGCTTGACTGAGGGCCGTGAGCTGGGGCCGTGAACCAGCCCTCCTGGTTTTCCTGCCCTGTGTGCTGAAGCAGTGGCCCTCGGTGCCTGTTTTAGAGTCACTGCTGTCCTGCTGCCCCACCACTTCCCTGTCACCTGTCACCCTAGGGCTCAGCCTCTTTGCCTCGCTTGCTGGTCACAGGCAGTGACAGCTGGAGGTACAGCGGGAGCTGGTGGTCCCTGTGGTCCCCTCAGTGCACCATGTCTGTGGCTGAGAGGAGGATCCGTGGCCTTGAGTGTATGCCAGGTCTCTAGGGCAAGAGGGGCCCCAGGCAGGAGAGTACCGATCTGGAGGGCCCTGGGGCCTGTCTACAGGCCCAGCACTGCATGTCAGTCTGTGGGGCCCTGCCGTTACCCCAGTGCGCCCTGCCGTCGTCGCTTATTGCCTGTTAATCCTACCTATTGTCTTCTAAGATTTCTCCCCTATTCAGGACCCTTTTTGTTTTGCTCTTCTCATCCATGTCTTTTTGTGTCCCTGTGGTTTTATCCTCTCACATTCTGTGTGGTGAGAGGTCAGTATGTAATTTTCGACTAAGTAGACAGCAAATCTACACCGTAGTGTACCTGGCCTTCTTGTGACTTGGTTGCCTTATCTGTAAAGTGAGGATGACAGAGTTTTACAAGATCGTCAGGGTTAAATGGTTAAAACACTTAGAATAGTGCTCTGCATGTGTTTAAAACATGTCAACTTAAAAACATGTCAACTATCATCTTCTTAAAAGAGTGTAGTATTTGAGAAAAATCCCTGAAATTAACTTAAATGGAATTTAGTTTACAAGGAGGAGTGTATTGATCTCGTGTTATCACAACCAGAGCACCAACATTGGAGCCTATTTTGAATAGCACGAAGCACTGCCGACAGAGGCTGTGTGATGCCTTCCTGATTAGAAATCGAAGGGAGTCACTGCTCAGCAGGTGACAGCGTTGGTGGCTGAGGAGCTGTGCTCTGTGCTGTCCTAGGAAGTCAGCGTGGAGCAGAGACTCTGCATTGAGCACGTGGCCGGTTAGGCAATGGGTGGTGACTCTGACTACGAAGACTTGGAAGGGCTCTGATCAGAAGAAGCCAAGCAGCCTCTGCTGGCCTTGGCACTAGTTGGTGCAGGAGGCATTTAGTTTCTGCCGTGATGCTGCACGAAGCCTTGAAAATGTGCAGGTGGAGTTTGTTCAGACCCTCAAGGAAATGAGGGTTTTTGGGTTTTTAGAAAGCCTGGAAATGTTAAAATGGAGTCATTAGCCCGGGCCTAAGAAAATTGGCTGGAGTCTTCAGATATGTGGCCAAAGACAAGATTGTGATACAAACTGGAAAGAAACTCACTTATGTTGTTGGTGCCGGACGGTGTCAGCCCCCGTCAGGTGACGGTCGGATGTTGGCCGTGACTGGCAGTGGTTTTGCTAGGGAGTGTGTGCTTGTCTAGGTTTGTGCTTCCCAGTGAGATCTGTTGTATGTTTCATTCCTTTGCCTTGTACAGCTATGGAAAGATACTTCTAACATCCTACTTGGGTTTTCAGGCATCTTCATTTTTATAAATGGAAAACATTTTGCAGTTTATAGTTACCTTTTTCTGTTCATTGGTTTCCTTCTCAGGAAAATAAAGCGACCAACATAGACCACTTGACCCCCGTGCTCTACCTCCAGGTTGGCATTTGTTCAAGTTGGCCAAACTTGGAGAAAATGATCTCCTGCCTGCAGAAGCTGATCACTCTGCATCCGTTTGATCCTTGGACCTGGGGCAAGTTGGCAGAGGCTTACCTGAGTCTGGGGCCAGCTCCTTTGCTGTCTTTTGCGTCACCTCAGGGACAGAACGGTTTCACTTCCTGTGACAAAACTATCAAATCTGCTTTTCCACATTCACGAAGAGACTGTCCTTTGTGTTTCCCTGAAACCTTACCTGAGATCTCTGTGTTTTCCATGGGAGCAAGAAGTGGTAATAGCCAGAAACATGAGAAAAGCCTGGAAAGGATTCCAAGCTGTGCGGCAGAAAAGTGCAAGAGCGAGTTGCCCGAGACGCAGATGAAAGCGTGCGCCTCTTTGATGCGTGCCAGGTGAGCGTGGGGTACAGTACCATGTGGGAGTCACTCAGGGAGAAGGGTGACTGTTTCTGGGCACTCAGTACATGGTTTTGAATTTTTCTTAGGATCTAGACAGAAGCCTCTGAACTGTGTCACTTGGTGTGCAGGCTTTAGAAATACTGTATTTGCTCAGGAATACAACCATGTCAGTGCTCAAGGGGACAATGCTAGAATTGGACCACACTGAGAAATTAGGAAAAGAAAATGTATAAAGCGCTAAAAAGGGAAGAAGAGCTATTTCAAAGAAGGCATTTCTTGCCAATGTATCCTGTAAAGTCTGGAGGGAGTCGCTCTTGTGTGTGAATTCCTAATACTGGGAATAAGCAGTGCTTAATTCATTTCACAGAGACTCCATGCTTTGCTTGGCCCTGGGACTGTGATGGTGAACCTTTTAGTGACTGAGTGCTCAAACTATAACCCTGAACCCACATACTTATCTCAGTGTGTCAACACTGCAATTAAAACTGAAGAGTGAGGTTGCAGTTTAGAAAAACCAGTTGTCTGCTGCTCAGCTGCAGGGGCAACGTTGCTCTCATGCCGACAGAGGGGTCTGTGTGCCCGTTGCAGCATGTGTGCCGCGGGTTCACCACACTGCCCCAGGGCCTCCGAGAACTGTGGATCCTCTTGGAATATGAATTTGAGGAAAGGCTGGGGAAATACACTTGACTAATTCTATCATTTACAAGAGAATGAAAGAACACTTTGATGAGAACATAGAGATTATTTTTAACTCTGGGAAATCCCACAAATAGTGACAGTGAGGGTTAACCAAGAAATGGCAGATATTACAATTTGTTGGGTAATTATTTGGCACTGACTCTATCACTTTTTATTTCAAAGCACATGCACCAGGCCCTTGGTTGGTGCTAGGATCATAAAGATTTTTTTTAAAGCAGTTCCTCTCCTTTCACTGTTCACTGCACAGGGAAGATAGATGTCCTGCAGGGACTGGCCCATGGGTGCTAAGCAGCCTGTCAGCTGGCGAGTGGGGTTCGTTTGGACCCACACACGGGGCTGTGGGGCAGGAAGACAGGTATCTTCCCAGGAGACAAACCGGGTGCTCCCCACTGACTACTGAGTGCTTTGTGTACACTGTTTCGTGTTAATCTTCACGACTATTCAGGGTTCCACTTTATAGACTGGGGAGCTGTTAAAATCATTCCCACAGCGCATGGCTTTGAAGGCCAGGCCCAGGCCATCATCTTGCCCGTGATAGGAAATTTCCCACAGAGAGGAAGGGCAGGCACGGTGGAGGCCAAGTGTGCAGGCGCAGGGGCAGAGCAGGCGCGCGGTCTGGCAGTGAGAGCAGTAGGACTGCAGGAGGCACAGGAAGCAGGAGGCAGGCCCGGGGAGTCAGATCCGACCAGGAGAATGCAGTCAACTGTGGGGGTTCGGCAGAGCAGCCTGGCTTGTTCTCCTTGGCAGCCGCCTGGCCACATACAGGTTTCCTGAGCTGTTAGTGTCTGTGTGTCTCATCCTGACAGGTTGCAAAATGGGCAGCGCTTGCCTTGAGGGGCTGTGGAACTGGAGCTCTAAAGTCCTTGCCCTGTTGCCTTATGTGCCGGTGGCACTTGGAATGCGTTTAGCTGTTGGTCCTTCCATTGTTTTGTTTTATTACCAGATGGCGCATGAGGTGCCATCTCAAAGGGTTTGGTCCTTGTGTTGAAGGCCAAGCAAGTCTGCCAGTTTTTGTTGGAGCGCTGTGATCAATGCTGCAATGTAGAGGGAGACCCGGTAGTGGGGTGCGTGGGGAGGGAGGGGCGCGCGTGAAGCGCAGTGGGGTGACGGTGGGGTTGACCAGCAAAATCAGCAGCAGAAGAGGGTATCCTTGCAGCGTGGAGTAGACAGGACTTGTGAGCAGAGGATGGTGGTGGGGAGAAGGTGGAGGCTCGGGAGACCCTGGGGTTTGTTGTCCCAGAACTCACAGGCTGCGAGGCAGGGCAAATCCGGGGCTGAGATCGGCTTGTCCAGTGCGCACCAAGTGCCTTTGTGACAGCCAGCCTGAGCTCTTTCAGGAGATGGGGGTCAGGCTGAGGAGAAGGGAGCGGAGCTGAGGCAGTGTCGGGAGGGCCTGAGAGAGGAGGAAGCAGTTCCAGGCCAGTGTGGAATGGTCAGGCTGTTTGCTGAGAGCCGAGGAATGACGCACATGCCAAAGGAGGAGACAGGATGAGGTGTGTTTCTTGGTACCTGACAGAGTGGAGGAGGAAGGCAGGTGGGAAAAAGCTCACAAAGGTCACAAGTGCTCACGGGGTCCTGTTCCTTCAGAAAACTTCGCGACACCCAGGAGTTCACGTGACAGTCTGTTTGCTATTGCTACAGCATAGCACCACAGACCAGGTCATTTGCCCAGAAAAGAAATTTATGTCACATGGTTTGGGAGCTGGGATGTCTATGGTCGAGGTGCCAGGCTCTGGGGAGGGCCTTCCTGCCACGCGTAGCACGGCATGGGCCTGGTGGTGGGGAGGGTGGGTGTGCGCAGGACCGGAGTCGGGAGCGCGTCCTTTCCTCGGGAACTCTCCCGCACCCACCGAGCTGTGCTTAACCCACTTCCGCACCCCACCCTGGGAAGCTGCAGCTCTCCTTGCCACTGCAGTGGCCCTGAAGTAGTTCCAGCCTCAGTGTGGGGCGGACACGCGGACCCCGCAGCGTTTCTCCCGGAGCAGGAAGTTTTGGGTTGCCCCACAACTTTGCCTCCCTCGCAGCTGTGGTGTGTGGGCTGGCTGAGCTGGCTCTCCTGTTAGGGCCTCCTGCCCTGGCCAGCTTTTCCCTCACCGTCTCTGTCCTGTCCCTTGTAAGGGAGGCCTTGGCTTGTGCGGTAGCACAGGCAGCCTTCCTGGGCGTCCCATCCGAGGAGACGCTGCACCCCTCTCTCTTGCTTATTTTTTCATAGCACTTGTCTCTCCCTGCCTGAAATTAACCTCTTTTTTCTTCTCTTTCTCCTCTTCCCTCCCTTCCTCCCTTCCTTTTGCCTGCCTGCCTCCTTTCCTTTCCCCTTCCTCCCCACCTGCTCTTCTTTCTTGTACTAGGGATTGACTCACACTGAGCTACATCTCCAGTGTTTTTTACTGTTTTGGGACAGGATTTCACGAAGTTGCCCAGGCTGGGCGTAAATACGGAATCCTCCTAACTCAGCCTCCCGAGGTGCTGGGATCCTGGGTGTGAGCCACTCGGCCCAGTCACTGCCCGAAACTTTTTCTCTCTCGTTTCTCCTTCTGTCCTGTGAGGCAGGGACCTCTCGCTCACCAGTCTGTCTCAGTGCCTGGAGCTGAGCATTCCTCTGCCAACGGAGGGAACCCGAGAGCTGAGTGCCTCTGGGAGTAGCAGCTGAGGCCAGTGAGGCCTGAGGGTGATGGGAAAAACCATTACTTCACAGCTGCAAAAAGGAGTCTTGGGAGGACAGGAGGCGGAGGAATGAGAGAGGGGAGGCGGTCAGGATCCTGACGGGACAGGAGGGGTCCTCAGAGGTTTGGCCCTACTTTGGGGATGGGGTGTGCTGGCAAAGCTGACCAGTCCTTGAGCTCTGTTGTAAACCAAATAATGAATATTGTAATTCAAGTGTTGTAATCCTTCTTTTAATCTTCCTTACGATTTGGAAAGTTATATTTGTAATCCCACTGAGATGTTATTGGATTCCTAGCAAGTTAATTCCAATCTACCACCACCAATGCAACCCATGGTGAGAGTAAAGACACCAAGACAAAGTAAGGGCAGCCCAGGGGCCCTAAGCCTGATCCAGGTGAGGCTTTATGGACAACAGCCTTGACCCAAGGCCCATGCCAGCACTTATTATCTCGTAAGAAGGGAGTGGTTCAGAGATGAGTGACAGTGAGGATGGCGGGAATCAGGAGAGTACTTGAGCTGGCCGGCCAGGGAGGGAGAAAAGCACCTTTGCAAAATGCAGGGGGATGAGCGTGAAGACCAGTCTGCATAACTTGATTAGACTAGCATATGAAAGAATTTAGGAGGCTTTTGCTTCCGTTTCTTTTTTTTTTTTTTTTAATTTTTGTTTAAAGAGAATAAAGCCAAGCAAAATAAAACAGAATAAAACCAATTAAACCAGTGTGACACAGGGCTTCAAAACATTAGGAAATCAACAATGGTTAACATAATGCCTCTGTTGTCTTCAAAATAACTTCAAAATAGTAAAATCAAACAAAACACAACAGAATAGAACCAATAAAAACAAAACAATGAATACAATACAGGACTTCAAAACAGGACAATAGTATATCCAAAGTGGCTGCCATAATGCATCTTATTATCTTTGAAATAGTTGCCCATGCTATCGAATATAATAAAATCAAACTAAATAAAACAGAATAAAACCCAACCCAACAAAACAATAAAAATGATACAGGACTTCAAACAAGACCATAGGGAACTAGCAATGGCTGCCACCGTCAGGGAGAGGAGATCCCCACAGACGCCACGCCACACACTCACCCTCTGCATGGATGACCAGACCACGGCCTAGACCTGTAAGATCAGTGACACCCTAAGCTCCGCAAGTATTAAATTATGTTTTACCTCAGCAGCAATCATCATGGCCTGTGTTTCTCTAGATCAGCCAGTGGCTTATGGTGGCGGGGTGCGGGGGTGACTCTCCTCGTTTCCCGGCCTATGTGCCAGAAGGGGCTGGCATCTGGCTCTTCCCCTGGTGGCCTTCAGTTTCTCACATGTACACTTCTGTACCCTGGGGACTCGTAGCCCCCTTACTTCAAAGCTCATACCCAGCTGGCATTCCTGGCGCTGAGTGGCTCTGCCATCATGTGCTCAGGTCTTTCACAGAGAGTGCTATGTGAGGAGACAGGAGACTGTCAGACTTGACTTCAAAGACTACCCATCATTACTTCAGCTGGCCTCATTTGCATAGCTTAGCGCTAATTGAAGAGAAAAAAAATACCTTGGCCAGCTCTGTATATATCAGTATCTGAAAATAGGACTTGGTTTAACTAATGTTGCAGCAGTTGTTTTGCATTCAAGGAGGCGCCCCGTGTAGTCCTCTACAGAACTGTAGTCACAGTGAGGTCAGAACCCCAGGGTCGTAGAGCCTGGGTTTGGAAGAAGCAAATCCAGGTGCCTGTGTAGGAGCCTGGGGAAAGCTTTTTACTCCAACTACCATTCTTTCAGGCCCTCCCTCGCCTTGCACAGGAAACGCTTTGCGGTGCCATCCAGGGTGATCTTTGGAGAAGTTTGGGTCTGCTCGCTGCACGTTGAGGGGGCAGTTTTCTTGGGAGCAGTCTCCTGGCTCAAGTGGGGGTTGTGGTTGCAGAGTCTGTGGCACTGGCCGCCTCAGCCTCCAGCCCCCGCTGGTGTGGCACTGCCGTTCTGCCTCCGAGCTGCACGGGAGCCTTTTGTGCTTTGCAGGCTTTTGCTTCAGCTCACCCAGTCTCAGCAGATGTCCTTTGCTTTGGAGAAGAACTTAAGGACTCAGCAGGAAATTGAAGACAAAATGAAAGAGTTCCACTTCCAAGAGGCCACTCTGCTGCGGATCGCTGAGGTGAGTGAGTCCCCTTGGGTTCGTGGGAAACAGGGCTCCTAAATACTTCCTTTGGCTCCAGGGCCATTTTGTAAGAAACGGCCAAACCTCACCTGCAGGACTTGGGTCTCCTGTGTGACGTCTTTTCACTTGCAGCCAGATACTGCACAGACCTCTTCAGCAGCAGCCCCTCAGCGTACGCCTGGCAGCGCTGTGTTCTCAGGGGTGCTCAGCCGAGCCAGCTGTTCCCTGTCCTCCTCTCCAGCTGTCCTCAGGGCGTGCTGTGGATGCAGGGGGAGCTGGTGGGCCAGCTGAGTCCACTTCCTCGCTGTCCTGCACATGGGCTTGAGGGCCGTGAGAGAGGCACACGCTCTGCCTTCTTCAGGTGTCTTTTGGATATCTAGATCTCCTCAATTAAGATTTATTTCTCTTATATTTTGATGTCATTATAGGGATTTTTAAGCTCTTCATGCCACTTCCTCTTGGTCTGCCATGGAAACTTGGCAGCAGGACCTTCCCCAGGAGTCACCACCGTGCACGTCCTGGGGTCACTCTTCCCAGCTCCCCAGGCTGGGCTGCTGTGTGCGTCTGCCCTGCTCCAGGCTCTTGCTTTCCTGGCTGCTCCTTGACCCACTGCAAGCTCTTATTTTTGTTTTGTTTTTAATACTGGGAATCGAATTTAGGACTTGGCATTTGCCAGGCAGGCGTGTATGCTGCTGAACTGTACCCCCAGCCTCTGGCACAGACTATTTCCCTGTCGTAGAAGCTCACCACAGGGTGTTTGCTTGATCTACAAAGTGAGACCATGCCTCCAGAAAAAGTGGAAGTATTCAATATTTAGCCTTCTGTGCCTGGCTTATTTTTTTATTTAGTATATTGTTTTTAAGATTCATCCATATAGGAGTATGTCTCCAAACTTCAGTCCTTTTCATAGCAGAATAATATTCATATATGTATATATGTAACCCAACTTTATTTATTTATGTTGATGACAGTTGTTTCCACTGTTTGGATATTACAAAAATGCTGCTTTGAAGAATAGCGTTTGTCTATGTTTGAGTCTCTGATTTTAATTTTTTTTTTTGGTATATAGCTAGGAGTGAAACTTTTTTAGGAGCTGCTGAACCATATGTTAGATTTTATAGTCTATGATATTTACCTGATGTGTGGCATGGGCAGCATGAACCTGTACCCTTCAACGCTATTTGAGTGCATAATTTTTACTGGTCGGATGATGGTCCGAGTTTTTAGATTAACTGTAATTACTAGCTTATTCCCCACATTGAACATTTAATGAGTATTTAGTATCTGTTTTAGTAAGTCCTTGCAGAATTATTAATGTGTATGTTTGTACCTTTAAGATGCCTGGAAGTTTAATCAGAGAGTTAAAATATATCAACATTTTAAAGATTTAGTGGCTGGGCCTGGTGGCTCACACCTACAATCCCAGCACTCAGGAGTCTGAGGCAGGGAGATTGTTGGAAGTTTGAGACCAGCTACAGAATGAGCTCACGGCCCTCCTGATCTGCATAGTGAGTCCCTGTTTCAGGAAAGACACACACACACAAACACACACACGTCCTTGGGCTCCGAATGAGAGAGCACTGATTTTCCTGTCCTGATCTTAGATATTAGGTTGAGCCATTTGAAATCGTCTGTATTGAGTTGTGTTAACCTATAAAAACAGCAGTTTTATATAACTTATTTAAATTTACAGTTTGGTAGATTAAAAGATTATATTTTTTAGTATTAATGTTTACTTTGGTAACTATTAAGCTTTGATTTTTTCATGTTTTTGACCATTTATATTTTGTGAAGTGGCTAATTATATTTTTCTTTATTTCTTCTTTTTCTTAGTAGTTTTTAGGAGCCTTCTCTATATTAGACTTACTTTCTTTTTAATATCTTTCTGGGTTTTTTTTTTACACTATGGAAGTTTTAAATTTTTATATGACCAAATGTTTTGGTAGATTTTTGGTACCTATGAATATTGTACTTCTTTATTCTCCTTTTTAGAATTGCTTTGTTTGGCTATTACTATTTTTCAGTTCTCTATTTTTGTTTTACTTTATTTTATTTTTGACATTAGATTTTATTGGTACATTTTAGATATGCATAACGATCACATTCATCATAGCAATTTTCTATTTTTATTTATTTATTTTTGGTACCAGGGATCGAACTCATGACCTCACACTTAGCAGGCAGGTGCTTGTGCACTGAGCTAAATCTGCAGCCCAATTTTCTATTTTTAAAGAAAGACTTTTTTTGGTGTTTTACCCAACATTTTAAAATACTGCATTTCAAGAAGTCATCTATTGTGGGACTCACCATTTGATAGTAAAAGAAAGGTGAGGTTCATTCACACCATGACACGCTGCTGGTTAGAGCATGTGTCCTGATTTTAGAGATGTTGAAATACAAAGGCAAGTGTCTTAGAACCAATGAAATACCAGGCTTTTTTAATTGCTAATTAAAAAAGCAATCTGTGAAGCTTCAAGCACAGCAGGAATGTTGCTTTGTGTGTGCTGCTAATAGAGCTTCTGTGAACACACTGGCTCTCCAGGTCCCAGGAGCAAGCCTGCCTAACCCTTCCCTCTGCAAGGCGGCCACGTGGCCGTTCCTGCCTGGTTTTATGAACTGCTGGCACCAGAAGTGGGAGCTGCCCTGCCTGGCTCTGCCCAGTAGGGAGCAGTATTGCACCTTCCCTGGGTGAACGTGCCACTTGGTTGCCCAGGCTGGACCCTGACCTTGCAGCCCTCCCGACTCAGCTTCCTTAGTGTTGGGATCACCGGTGTACGTCATCATGTTGGCTCTGCTTCCTCTATTAGTGGGACTTTTTTTTCCTCCTGCTACAGGTTATGGGAGAAGATATTGTCCCAGAAAAAATGAAAGACGAAGGTTTCACGGAGGCGAGAAGCGGCCCTGTGGCCCTGCCTGGCTGGGTCTCTGCCTCCCTGGAAGGATTTGAAGACAGGTGGTTCGGGAAGCTCAGAGACCGCGTCTGCCCCTGGGAAGGGCACTTCCACAGCGACATACAGACTATGGCCTGAGCCATTTAACCACACGCACCTGTGACTTGTCCTCGTTTGGTTCAGGCGGCATCGCTGCTAATCATGGAAAATTGTGAATTAAAAAGGATTATGTTTTGTAAAACTCCCAGGTTATTTCAGTTTCATTTTCTTTTTTAAGTTTTTGTAGTCCATGTCAGTATTATGTCTTTCTTAGGTTTACTGCACATTTAGAAAATCCCTGCTGGGAAACTGTGAAGGAGGCTTTAAGATTATCATCTAAAATAGTCACCATGTTAAGCCAGCATTGTCACAAACCACATGGCTCAAGCACATTCATCAGGGAGGACCGAGAAGGCGGAGTTGGGAGGATTCGCAGTCTCGCAGGGTGCAGCAGGGACACAGGCTGCAAACACACGGCACCACGCTGACAGTCGGCTGCCCAGGTCTCCTGTGTGCTGGCAGAGCTAGGAGACTCCTGGGTCAGAGGCAGAGGAACTCGTGACTCAGGTGTTACCAGCTCCCGGGTCTGCGGCAGCTCCGCTCACTCGATGTCCCAGGGCGACACTGGACCCATGCTGAGTGAATGCACCTTCTCCTGTGAGGCGCGTGCAGTGGCTGCTGGGTTAGGAGGGAAGCTTGGGGCTGGGACCCGGCCAGCTCCAGTGGGTGGCTATAGCCCCTCGCCTCGTGGTCTCTGGGGGCCTCTTGCTGCACATGGCTTCCTGAGTCCCAGCAGAGTGCTGTGGCATGTCACAGTCTGTCTGTCTCTTTGTCATCAGCCTCAGAGACCATTGCCTCCCTCAGCAGATGATTTGGGATGGAAGAGGAGGGCTGGAGGAGCTCCCTTGTAGCTGGAATTTTGGACAAACCCAAACATGGTTGTCTTTTATTCCATCTCACTCGGCAGCGGGGCTGGGCCGTGGCTCTGGGCGAAGAGGAGGATTTCCCTTGCACGCACCTGCCCCCTGCCTCATCTCCCGTGAGCTGCCCCACAGGCTGTTCATAGTTTAACCCCGTGTTAGCAAGTTTGTTAGCATAGCTAGCAGCTGTTTGCTATGAAGCAGGAGAGTACGATTAACGGGCATTTGGATATCGGGAGGTGTGAGGAAGTGTGAGGGTCCCCCGGCAGCTCCCTGGGACCTCCATGCCCTCCACCACTGCAGCAGCCACACGATGTGGGTCGTCGGTTTGCAGTAGGTTGTGTCACCCTCCAGAGAGGGGTTTGCCCACTCCACTGTGCTATGGTTTGGCTAGGCCTCAGCTGGAAGTGTCCTGGGGCTTTCACCAGGGACCATCCTGTCCCTCAGATGCCTAAGCCTCCTCTGTCCTTCAGGGCACAGCATCCTGACCCCCAGGGACACTCGGTTTCCCACCTTTGGGCTCCCTCCCCACTGCCTTCCACCTCCACCCCATCCTTTTCAGCTGCCCTGTGTGTTTTCCATGGAAGACTGTATTTTGTAGTCAGGGACCACAGCTGTTTTGCTTACATTTGTAACCCCAGAGCAGATACTGAATATTTATTGAAAGGCATCACTGAGCTAACCAGACAGTGTCCACTCGAGGTTCTGACATGGCTGCACCAGGCAGCCCCAGCACCCTGTACCCCTCACCATCCACCTAGGCTTCCTACCAGTGTGTCCTTCTGCCCCTGCTGCAGCCTGGTTCCTTGCCAGCTGCACCTGCAGCTTTTGTTTTTAGCTTCCTGCCTCTCTCCCAGGCCCATGGTCTACACTGCTAACAGCCTGGTGGTCTTCACGGAGCTGTCACAGCCTGCTCCTGCAGGCCTTTGCCATCATGCAGGTGGGAAGCGAATTCTCAGGCTGTCCTGGCTGTCGCTCCCCAGGCTCCCCAGGCTCCCTTCAGCCAAGCCCTGTGGCCCTCCACCCAGCCCGCCCATCCTCTGAGCTGGGGCCTCTGTCAGGCAGGGTGTCCCTGAGCCCTGGGCCTCGAGGACTCTCTCCGCGGCTCTTGTGTAGCCCTAAAGTGCTGCGGGGCGCTGTGATGGCGTAGCTTTTCCCTGTACTCCTTGGTCTGCCTCCTGTGGTGGAGCCCGGCACCCTCGCCCCCCTCCTGTAGCCTCAGGCCCTGGGGGGCATACTGGGGAGTGCAGCTTTTCTGAAAGATGGACCTCACTTTAGGAAACCCTTGGGCAAAAGTGCTACAAGATGAATTCAGAACCACTGTTTAAAAATTGTTTCCAGTGCCTTTGATGTTTAATGAAAATGGTTGATAGTCTTTTTTGAGGCTCTGATTTAAAAAAAATCAAAACCAAGCAAGACAGCAAACAGAAGTGGGTGAAGTTAAGAACTCGAGTCAGAGGTGGCTGTGGGGGTGCTGAGGGGTCGGCTTCCTTGGGGTCGTGGACCTGGGCACGAAGCGAGTCTGCCGGAGCCCACAGAGCCGAGACCGGCAGCTCCCATTCCATCTCCCAGAGTATAGCCGCGGGGCGCCTGCCTGCCTGCCTTCATGTCTGTCTGTCTGTCTTTTGGTACAAGGGCTTGAACCCAAGGCCTTCACACTGAGCTACATTCCCAGCCCTTTTTAACTTTTATTCTAGAGGGTTATATCACTAAGTTGCCAGCAGAGGGAGGGAGGAGGCTGATCTTTCTTACCTTCTCCTCCTCTTCCTCCTGCTCCTCTGCACAGGGAGGCCATGCTTTGCCTCCTGAAGCTCCGGGTTTGGGAGCTCGAGGGCCGGGAACCAAGCGCCCTCCCTCCTGGGCTGTGGCCCTCTCTACTGTCCAGAGCTGGGTACTCAACAGCCCTGACTCGGCGAGCTGAGGACAGTGACCTGACCAGTGCTGGCCAATCAGTTTCTCTTGGGGGCTCAGAAGTACAGTTCTTCAGATGTGTCTGAACCTAGCAGACTCAGAAGCCGGAGGTGGTAGACAGAGAGCAGGGTCTGCGTGAGAAATGAAGGCAATCCGAGGGCACAGGCCCGCTGTCGGCTTGGCCGTCTCCTGCCCCAGGCCTGCTGGCCCCGGGGCCTTTCTGAGCCCTTCAGGGTCAGGCAGAATTTTGTCTCCCCTGGATGTTCCTCCTAATCCCCGGACCCACACATGTGTTCGGGTCTGTGGCAGAGGAGTTGTGGCTGTTAAATCAGCTGACTTTTAGAAATTTCTCAGGTGCCCAGGTGGGCCTGAGGCCATCACTAGGGTCTTTGAAAATGCACAGTGGAAGCCCAAGGCTGAGTCTGGGTGAGGGGAGGCTGTGTTCTTAGCTTTAAAGACTGGAAAGTGACAGCTACGGAGTCTGGAATCTGAAGAGGAGGGAAACAT
This sequence comes from Hydrochoerus hydrochaeris, assembly GCA_004027455.1. Taxonomy (NCBI): domain Eukaryota; kingdom Metazoa; phylum Chordata; class Mammalia; order Rodentia; family Hydrochaeridae; genus Hydrochoerus; species Hydrochoerus hydrochaeris. Next base: position 82,007 of record PVLA01008651.1, read on the forward strand.
GGCTCGTGTGGGTATTGGGGAGCACGGGCCTCTGCCCCGGCCCACTCTCCCCATCTGGGCTGCCGTGTTCCAGAACAGCAGCACCAGAGGTCACCCCGACTATGGACAGAGAGCCCCACGCGGGATGGCGCCTGCTGCCTCTGTCCCTGGCTGGTGGGATTCTGTGGGGGGCTGGCCATGGGGTCGGAAGGAACAGCCTCCCTGGGGGGCTTGCCTGTCAGGCAGGGGTACCCCACAGATTTCTGGGGTGAATCCTAGTATTTAAACATGGGGCCTTAGGTCCCCGGGACCGAGATCCGTAGTAGTCAGGTTCTCCCTAGAAGCAGCCACCACTGGACTGGTGCACAGGTGATGGATAAGAAGGGACTGGCTCCTGTGACTGCAGCTGTCTTGGAGCCCACCATAAGCCTCCTGCCTGAAGACTGACAGCCCAGAGTGGACAAGCTGGTATTTTAGGTCCTGTCTGAGGTGGGAAAAGACACCATCCAAGCCAAAGGTCATCAGGCTGGCTGGCTTCTCCCTTACCCTCCTCAGCCTTCAGCTGACTGACTGGAGCCCACACGGAGAGGGTGGCGGCTGCCACCCTGCCACCCTGGTGGCTCAGCGTTAATCCTGTGCAGAGACGCAGAGATGAGAGCCAGGGCCCTCAGGGCCCAGTCACGCCAACACAGTTGACCGCCCTCGTCAGCCAGGCGCCTGTGACACAGCTCCTCAAGCTCCGCATCCGGCGTGACAAGTGTCCTTATTAGAAGAGGCATGGGACAGGGAAGGACACCTCAGCAAGAGGGTGGCCATCTGCAAGGCAAGGAGAGGCCTCTGAGGGCCCAGCGCAGCTGGCAGGGCTTTGGCTCCAGAAGCGAGGAAACCAGCAGCTCCAGAGGGCATTGCCCTTTGGAACGGGGGTCGCCCCACCCTGAGGGCCTCAGCTGCCCCTTGCTTTTCCTCAGCTGCCCTCCCCTAGGCTGTGGCACTGCCAGGCTCCAGGTGTGCTCTGTTCCTTTTGTTCCCTTCTGAAAAAGTGGGAGAGGCCGGGCTTGTGCCACACAAGTGAGACAAGGAAGACGGGCCCTGAGCTGTGGCTGCTTCTCCCAGGCCCACTCGGGGAGCCCCAGGAGCCCACTTCCGCGCCCCCCCCCCCGGTCTGTGTGAACCTGCAGGGGGTGTCCTGGGCTCTGTTAGCACGGCCGTGGAAGAGCGGCTTTGGCTGCCCTGCCTCCTACCCCACTTTGTGTGCACGTCCTCCTTCACCATCCCAGAGGAAGACAGGGTGAGCAGGGCACCCAGGAAGCACATACTGAGCCACCGGTGAAGGGCTGCCCCTCTGCTCACCCGTGTTCACATTTCCAACACTGGCTTCCCCAGTGCCCAGCCACCCTCCGGGAAAGCTCGGAAAGTGAGTGGCAGCTTCACTGTCCAGAAAACAAAGCGCTTTCCTTGTGCACTTGAACAGCAGGCTGGCAGGTAAGCAGGGAGGCCCAGGTGGCCTCCTCCTACCGTGGGGAGCCCGGGGTCTCCGTGTCCCTGTGCCCTGAGCGAGCAGCGCTGCTTGTGGCTCATGCGTGTACTCAGGGAGCCGTGACAGCTGTGGGCCTCCCGAGGTCCCTAGAGAGAGGCTGGCTTGGGCTTCTCTGGTGCAGAGCAGAGACACATGTCACTGTGCTCTGAGGACAAGTGAGCAGCATCCAGGAGCAAGACCAAGGCTCATTCGAAGCCAGTATTCCCAGTCAGTACTGGCCCCTAACCCTGGGGTCAGTCAGGGCCCCCAGGACTGGGCTCGGGAGCTGCCTCGGCCGTTCCTTCCCTCGCACACAACAGTTGCTCCCTTTCTTCCTATCTTGTTCCTCCTGGAGGCGATCCAGGTCCACCCTGGAGGTCCACCTTGCTGACTCTAGGTCCTCCCCAGGACCAGAGTTAACCCCAGGCCTGGCCTTTTCAGGTGCCAGGTGCTGGGGAGCTTCACGTGGTCACAGCGACTGTTGAAGGGCGTCCTCCAGCAAGCAGGCCCCACCAAGGACGCCCGTGGTGGTTACAACCCCGGCGGAAGTCACGCCAGACGACACGGGGTTTGATAGGATTTGGAATTTGGCTGAGAACTTGTTCTGACCCACTTCCAGGTGTGAGAACCTGCTCCTGGCCCTCAGGGGAGATGCCATAGGGGTTAAGGGTCCCAGAGGTCATTTCTGTCAGCTGAGGCGGATCCCAGAGGAAGAAGACACCACACCTCAGTGACTTTCGGTGACCCAGGCTGTTTCTTGTTATGAATTCGCCACGCGTTGGCGGGGCAGAGTCTGCTGGCTGTGGTCACGCAGGCACTGGGCCCCACTGCAGGCCTCCTGTGCAGTGAGCTGCACCCGTGTCCCCAGCGCCTCCCTGCAGGCTCCGTCCTGTGCTTTCCCAGAAGGAAACGGCGCATTTGTCAACAGCCTGTGAGGACTTCCAAGCCACAGAGGAGATGCTGCTGGGGAGTGGCAGGGAGGCCCGGCAGACAGGCGGGACTGGGAGCTCCGTACCCCAGCCGGCGTTCCTGAAACCCAGTTCATACTGCTCAGCCAGCCTGGTGACTCTACCCAGATCCCAGCATTGGTGGGAAACCGTCTCGGCATGGCGCTGAAAATACGTCAGGAACCAAAGGGGTGCTAGAGTTTTAGTTTTTGTTCCTTGTTAGCTTTGGGGAACTAAGGAAACAAAGTGAGGATAGGAACAGAATTTATAAGAAAGCAGATGCCAGATGTGACTGCCTTTGGCAGCAGGTTTAGGAATGGGAACAAGGCTGGATGGGCTGAGGGAACTGTCCCTTGCCAAGTAGGACAGGGTGTCACACACTGCCCTGCCCTGGAGGGCACCAAGAAGAAGGGCTCCTGGGCCTCGGCACTGCCTGCCCTGGCCACTGGGAAGCACACAGAGCAGCGGAGCCATGAGCTAAGATGACCTGCGGGCGGCAGAGGGTGGACACGGGCCTGGCACCGCTTCCTGTCACAGGCATGGCTGCCGCCCTCTCTAGCTGTGAGGTTAGCGTCACTTTCCTGGGAGTGACAAACCACAGGGCCCATGAGGGTTCAACATGGGTTCCTCCAGGTCAGCAGGCCAGGAGAGAACCGGGGTCTGCAGCTGGCCACCATACAGGGACAGCTGGGCCCTTCCGGGTCACACAGGCTGCCCTAGGCATGGCCGCAGATCTGTGGCAGACCCTGATCACAGAGTCCTAAGGATCCTAGACTCTGGGACCCTCGGGCCCCACAAGGCCCCGTGGAGCTAGGTCTGCTAATCTGATCTGTCCCACTGACTCCCAGACTCCTTGGCGCTCTGTGCCTGCTGACTGCGGGTTCAGGTGGCCCCATATAGAGGTCACATCCCTGGTTCACAGGGGCACCCCAGTGCTGGCCTTTACAGGGATGAGTTTCCCAGCTCTCCCAGAGATGTCAGCATGTTCACAGCCCCTCTCCCAGTCCTCTGAGTTCCTGGGCACTGGGAAACAGAAGCGCCAATGTATCGCCTGTGCTGCAGTGCCTCAGTTTACCCATTGGTAAACCATGGGCTGCGCCTGCCCCTTCTTACATTTCAGAACCTTGGGGACCATGACCTTTTAAAGCTCTGGAGGCTGTGACACTATGATTTTTGTCTCTGCTCGTCCAACCTCCCTCAGCCCTCTGGAGTGAGCTGCATGGACCAAGCCACAGAGGATCCCATGGACTAGCAGAGGCTGACAGGACTCGGGGGGAAGCAGGCTCCGCGCTGAAGAGGAGGAGGTGGAGTCTTGGAGCCGTGAACCCAGGAGTGCAGGCCTGGGGACAGTGGCGGGACACAGGCCCCTTCAGAAGTGAGGTGAGGCCTGTAGAAG